>JAYMTF010001858.1:0-20970 GCA_036897485.1 Pelargonium nanum | reverse complement strand
ACAAATTTTGTGAAGGCTTCGAATCCAAAAGTGATCATTAAAGACGTTTAAATTGTACCTTAAGCTTCAGAGGTCAAATTGCCAAAAACGACAATTTCACTCAAATGATTTCGTCTTGTTTCTTTTCGCTTCCTTTGCCCTAATAAAGCAAGAAAACCCTGAAAAACACTCAAACACTAAAAATAACATTAAATCTAATAAAGATAGAAAATATACATTAAATAAGAAAAATCGGGATAAATATAAGGTGAATATGGTGATAGAACATCATAATTATATGTCAAATACGCACGTGTCAAGTAGCCATTACTAGTGATTAGACTACACTTGTTAATGTGATATGAAAGGTCACTGAAGCTAGCTTCTCCTATCTTCATCAACAAGCTACCGTCCTTGAATGGTGTTGGGAAACAGAGTTAATTTTCAAATTTCAAACTCAGAACTCACAATTCTTGCACCTAATAAATTAAGGTCCAAGTCAGAACACGTCACACCAAATTTGTTGTAGGGAAGTTAACGTTAGTGTCTCGAAATTTTTAAGCCAGGAAAAACTATAGCTCTAGATAATATAGATTGTGGGAAATGTGTATTAACATATTACAAACAAATTGTGATAGTATAGTATTTGACCAAATAAATAAGGTACGTTTTATATTATTTTTTTCCTTTAAAAGATTTTCCTTTGTCAGCAAGAAAGAAGAGAGAAATGGTCTTTCAGGAAAAAAAAAACATAGCAACAGAGAGCAATGGTTATGAGTTCTCACTGGAGAAGAGATAGATAGGCCAAAGTAAAGTGCCAAAGTTCTTTACATTTTTTTCCAATAAAGAAGACTTTTTTGAACTATGCCTTCTTCATGAAGCAAATTGGAAAGTTAGTCTCTCTTTTAGACCAATCCAATAACAATCCAAAACTAGTTCTTTTTCTTAAAGAAAATGGAAGAACCAATCCAATGACACTTCAATATACCAGTTAAGTCAAGAGTGCTGAGTTTACTTCACTTGGAAGGAAATTGTACAAACCCCAGTTACTGAAATAAAACAATGATATTAAATTTTCTGATCAATTTCAAAATTAAACAAAAATTCCAGAAGCTAGATCAGATCCATTGCTCTATTGATCTCTTACTTCATCCATCTCATTCCCTTCCATTGACTCCTGCTCAAATATACACAAGACAAGTAGAGTTCGGTGTTCCTCACAGAACATGAATATCAAATCTCAATCATATGTCGAAGCAAAAGCTTGGCCCATGGAACAATTTTCAGTGTACCAATCGATTTTACTGATTTATAGCAACTAATAGAAGTATATCCTAAACAGCATTTTGCTGCAAGCAGAGTAGCTTCATGATCCAGCGAGATAACAACGCCTATTCCCAGTAAATATGAACACTGAACAAACACAACATATCTATCACCCCCAACCTGTAAATGAATTAGAGAACTATACCTTATGTTATAAACAATAAACATGGACGGTAGAAGTTTCACTTTTGAAAATTACAAATGTCAGCTGCAAAGAAAGGGGAAGATTATATGACAATTTAAGAAAACCTAAACATCTGGAAAAGGAAAAAAAAAATCAAATTGAAGTATGGTGAGTATGCTTGAACATTTTAAATTAGTTTTCTGATTAAATCACAACAGATCCTATCATAGCAGTCACCTTCATAAGAGGTTTTGCCAGCTTCTCGCCAAAAAAAGAAGTATCTTTACCGTACTTGAGTTAGTTTAAAAGATTCACCTGGGAGATTGTTTACCAGCTTTTTTTTGCAACCTTTAAGTCAAATATTGCACCTAACACAGAATGATCTGGTTATATCCACAAAAGTGCCATAATTTCTAAAGACTAAGCAACTATAATAGGCAACAAACCTTCTTTCCCCTTTTTTGGCTGCACAGGAAACCTCGTAGTACATATCAATCAACCAGTGGATGTGATGCTTCACATCTTCTTCCAAGAACAATAGTATTAGAAGCCAATCAACTGGTGCCAGCCATATGTCAGCTGCCACTCTATCGGTGCAACTGAAACAAGCATAAAGTACTTCAAGTATAAGAATCATAACCCAAGAATGGATAAAATGCTAATGCTGATAATGGAATTTTAGTATAAATAAGAACCTGATCGACATGGTTCCTGCCACAGCTTCGATCAGATATGTGAGGATTGACCGTTGAATTCTTTGATCAAAACGATGAGGAAGTTGCACTGTATCCACGTTATTAAGAACATTGCACCCCAGAGAACACCCTCATATGATTTAATGATTATTAAGTTCAGAAAGAAGTTCCACATTCTTGTTCATACATTTAAAGAACTAACATAAAACTCCTACGGGTCGATCGTTTGAAAGAAACACTTTAGCTGGAAGGAAAAGGCAACTCTATCTAAGGCTATGTACTTTCTTGATGAAGCCTAATGACAGTTTAGGTTTGGATTGTTTGAAAGATGGAGTGAACCATACTGGGGTAGGACCGACTTCTAAGAGCTGACTGTCGGTCAATCATTACATCAAGAGACCTATAATACAGGAAAGGTGTCACCATGAACTTCCTGCAATCTCATCCTTCAAACCTATCTAGTTCCTAGGTCTGGCATAGCAAATATGAACCAAAGGTGAAATGGATTTGTCACTCAAAAGCTTCATTCTGCACAGTTCACGCTAATATAACATCTCCTTGGACTGCCTGGTATAATTTTCAGGTAAGGAACTAGGAGATGACTAGATCAAAGAACCTAAATTCTACAGACAGTATGGAAAACAATAGAAATCATGACAAAATGTGTATGAAAACATTGTGCAGTACTATAAGATCCTGAAATGAACTGAAAATGTCTGAATCATATCAAGAATAAACGAGTAAGAAGCAAGGAGCAAAACTGAAAACTAAAAAGTTAACATCAGAGTGCAAACAATAACAAGAAAGACTTACCAAATAGTCGAATACAGTACAAAGCAACAAGAATTCCTTCTTTTGCAATCATACTGCACTGCTAAGATCACCCACTGCCTGTTATATCTGCAAACTTGACAATGAGTCCTTGTTTTATTCAGATAAGGGCCCTAAATTGAAGGTCACTTGGAATAATCATACATACAAATATACACTCGAAATGTAATAAGGCCAGAAATGAAATGGCAATGGCGGCATACTACCATATAAAAATGAACAAGCATAAATTGTTATAAGTCTGTCGCAAACATATTACAGATATATTATTTCTTACTGCTGTAGTCTGGAATTTAGATAAGTAGCATAGATCAACACTCTGCATAAGAATGACATAGAACTATATTACACAAACAATAACTGGTTGATTACATGTTAAAAGCAATATGAGATCTGAACATTTACAATCTCCAACGCCGTTTCATCAACAAGTACCAATACATAAGTCAAATTCATGCTCCCTCCCCTCTAGGTAATACAAGAGGCGTCACAGTTGTGTATGAATTCAACACTTTACACAATCTCCCCATGCCTGAATCCACTATCACCGCAATCTGCACTGGGGTCCAACCCACATGGAGAATCATACCATTTTGGATTATCTTGGTAGAAACTATCAACCTGTATACCAACAAGACCTACATCTGTCACTATAGCCTCATCATGTCTAATGGGCTTGGTTAGTTTAGTATCTTCACAGTCAAGAATGCTCTTCTCATCAAAGTCGCTGCATTTTAACCATTTTTCTGGTTTACAAGGCTCGCTCATCAGATCCTTCTGACTCCTACACTCCTCTCCCATATGGTCCCAAGGTACAACATCCCCAAGAGTTTGCCCAAAACTATCTTCATCGTCTTCAATCAGCTCTGTCTCTTTGCCGTCCCCATATATGTGCTCGTGGTGGTCACTCCAATGTGCCAAATCATTCTCCCCCACCAATACATCATCAGTGTGTGGCTTGTCAGAAAGGATCTCAATGGGCTTCGAGCTCTCATCACCTATACTCCTAACTTTATTCACAACATCAAATAAATCACGGGATATTGAGCCCAGTAGCTCATGTGGCATTTTTGCAATTTTCGTTTCCAGCATCCCAATTTCAGCTCTCAATTCCTGCATCTGCTGCAAAACCGCAAGCCGTAAATCGCCATCATCCTTCCCCATTAACCTAAACCCCTCATGCTCTGCATCTTCACTCACCCCATAGATCATGTCTTGATCTGACAGGAATCCGCCTTTGTGCCCAACAACTCGATGCATAATTCTAGCATTTCCATCCAACGGCCCTGGCTCGTGCCCCGAATGAACTGCATACAACTTAAAAACTGCTATCCCCTCTTCTTGATACACAAAAGTTTTATCCTTCTCATTGTAATTAGTAATGGGCACTATGGCCCTAATGCGAAACCCGCACCCACACCGCTTTGACGCATATGGCTCCCTCTTCAGAATCCTAGACCTCTTCATGGCAGGCTCACCCGCCCTATGACAAGCATAATCCTTGACCTCGGCCATAAAAGGCTTATACCTAATATACTTCTGCCTAATGCAGAGCACCACCTTATGCTTGGCCGCCAATTGCTGAAGTCTACTAGGCACCTCCTTAGCCGGGACATCAATAGACTCGGTATACTCAAACTTGCGCCTCTTGCTCCTCAGAGCAGACCCGGACGAGGAATTAGAAGAACACACAGGACAAGACCCAATACAAACCCTAATATAACTTTCAGGAATTCCATAAAATTTGGCCCCTACAGTCCACACTTGCTTAATCCTCTCTATAGTTTCTTTAAGCCCTAAATGTTTCAAGTCAGCATCACCATGGAAACTCATGACAATGTCTTGCCACTGATTAATATGAGAAACAAACTGCTGCGAATTGTTCTTGAAACACAAAAACTTGTTACCGGAGGCGTCAATGTGAGCCGAGAGCTTCTCCTGGATGCGCTTCCACGCGGTGAGGTACGCAGTGTCCTCGTTCCGGTCCTTCCAGACCGCACGCCACGACTTGAGCACGGCGCGTGGGGTAGCAGCGCGGATCTCGGCCGGCGTCGCGAGGCGGCGCTCGAGGATGCATTGGATCATGAGGGAGTGGGACTCGGCGTTGAAGGTGTAGAACTGGGAGGAGATGTGAGGCTCGGGGCTGATGTACGCCGCCGGTTGGAGAGAAACCTCATCGGAAGACCTAGGAGGAGCCCGAGGGACCGAGTCGTCGTCGTTCTCGTTGTCGTCGGAGGAGTGAGCCGAGGACTCGTCGGAGGAGGACCGGAAGAGGACGATCTCCGGGAGAGAGAAGGTCTCCGGCGGGTCCTGATCTTGGTGTTGTGGTATCGAAATGGACGGCTGAGAATGAGCGATGAGGTGCGGAGGTGGGCCCAGATCGTGGTGGTGGTTGTGGTGGTGGTGGTGGGGGAAGAGATCTTCCTCAATTTTGTTGGGATTCATGTGACGAAGACGAAGAAGAAGAAGCAGAGAGAGAGAGAGAGAGGTTAGAGAGAGAAAGTGCGAAACTTGGCGTTGCAGAGAGAGACACTGTTTAGAGGGGTTTGTTTGCAATTTTTTTTCCTGGTTCTTTAGTTTTTGCTGTCTACTAATACGACGCCGTATCTGTACCATTTTCTAACGTTAACAAAAATAAATAAACGAAATGTCCCATTTGTTTTTGTCTTTATTTGTGTTATTATATTATTTTTATAATATTATATTGATCCCAACTCAGCCTGAGACATGGTACAGTTTAACAGTTACATTATCTATAATTTTTAAAATAAAGTAAAAAAACTAAAGTTTGACTGGTCATTGACCAAACCTTAGTGAAATGTGCCAAAAAAACTAAAATGCATAAATTATGTGGGTAAAATGAAATAAAAGTAGTGCAAATGATAAGATATGGGAACATTTCTAATAATATCATCTTTTTTGTTTAATCAATTCATGTCCGAAATTGGAACACTTAAATAAATGTATTTAGATTCTTGAAAATATATTTTTAAAGCACTCGGCGACAAAACGGATCAGAATGTAACTATAATGACAGTTGAACTCATTAATGAACTGAATAGTTAATCTTATAATTTTTCGGTTGTTGAAACTTCTTAGTGGACATTTTTATGTCACTCGACGACAAAATTATGTTTTGCTTAGAATGGTCATCCTTTCGGTTTAATCAATTCATGCCCAAAATTGAACTACTTAAATAAATGTATTTGTATTTTCCATAATGCATTTTTAAGTCAATTGGCGACAAAATTTATTACAAATTTTGAACAAATGTAATTATACCAGTAGTAAACACTTAAAAAACTATAAATTTGGCGGCTTAGTTAATTAATGAATTTACTACTGGTATAATTACATTTGTTCAAAATTTGTAATAAATTTGTCGCCAATTGACTTAAAATGCATTATGGAAAATATAAATACATTTATTTAAGTAGTTCAATTTTAGACATGAATTGATGACTCAACAATAGATGCAACGCTTCAGCGGCCAGAATGAAAAGAAATGGGGATAACGGGCATTCTTGCTTGACTCCGCTGGACAAACTGAATTCCTTTGTCGGAGAGCCATTGACGAGACTGAAGTCACCAAGAGAGTTTCAAATCACAACGAGAGCTCATCACCTCTCTTCAACATTTATCCTCCACAAGAAAGCTTCTCACTTCTTCTCAACACTTAGTTTTCACAATTGATCTCCGAAACCTCCTACCTCATTGAGTCATCTCTAAAGTTTTCGTCTCACCAAGTCATCTCCAATACTCTTGCCTCACCAGTCATCTCCAACACTCTTCGACTCGTTAGGTTACCTCCAACACTCTTCGCCTCACCGCTCTCACCCCTTAGAACACTAGCCTTGTCAATTGGTGGGTCATGTGGGTGCTAATGAAACCTCCCAAGCTACTTTGGGTAATATTTGGATTAGAATTATATTATTCAGAATAAAAACTAAGAACGAAAATGATATTCATTTTTTAATCATAATTTCAGTCATGAAATCGCAGTAAAATTGGATCCTCATTCTCATTTAAAAATAATAATAATAATAATAATAATCATATGTTGCCTTAATTGCAACGGGTAAACACGCAGAAACATTTTGTCATTGTGAAGTGGTAAATTCAATTTTAGCATTACAGGTACATCTACAAATGAGAAGCAAGTTTAAATGTACAACAAGGTGGCTCGTACCTTATGAATATCAATTATAAAGGTCAAGGTATACACAAATTGATCAAACAAACAAACATATTTTAACCAATTAATCAGCTTTTGTATGCTTAGTTTTTTTTTTATATAAAAAAAATCTCCATAGTTCCACCTACATCTAGCTGAAACAGCAACTGCATATCTCTCTCTTCTTTTTTGTACTTTTTCTAATGTCATTCTCAAACCTTTCTACGTATACAGAAACCGAGTTGCAACCTTGCAAGACCCAACAAGGGATTGGGAGATTAACGAGAGTTCTTGCTCTCCAGCAGCTACCTCTATGCCAAAGTACGGTTGGCAAGTCCCATTGATTCTGCAACTTCTCTGGCGGCAAAACTATCATCTTGTTCCTAAACATAGCAGAAAAAATGTTTGACATAAGCGCTATTGCTGTTCTCACGTAGATTACCATTTCTCTTCTTCTTTTTCCAGCCTGTTTTTATATATTGCACGGCTACTTTCTTCCTTTTTTTCATTTAACTTTTACTCCTAGACCAAACGTTACTCGGCTGGCAGCCACAACATTGTGCAGTACATTATATGCATATCAACTCAATACCAAGTATATAACATTTTGCAACAAGGCTCTTATCAAATATCAACCTCATATAACAAATGATTAAATAGTCAGATATCCATACCTGAAGGCGATGCAACAGATACATCAAGAATAGGTGCACAAATACCTGCAGATATACAATGTAAATACTTAATTTTTTTTCCATCACCAGACAATTGAAATATATGAAAATTTCTTACCAGATAGAAAAGTAGGAGAAGACGAGCTGTTGGATACCGCCATAGAAACCTTGTTGCCCTGACAGCCCCTGAATCTAAAAATTTTGCTGCCCTCTGCAACTGCATGAGACATGCCAAAAGATGGTCAGAAGTAAAAGCATAGGGGAGAAAGGGTCTCAAGCAGAAAAAGGTGGGAAAAGCATCAGTGGCGCAAGATATTGGAACGCAAATAAATACCTGCATGCTTGCCCCAACCATATGCCTGTGATGCAAGGGGAGAGGCCTGTGATTGTAACTTTATTAGAAAAGTAGTATGCTACAATAAATAGACATGAATTGCAGGTGCCAACAGATATACACAGTAAAGCTACCACATAACATTGATGAACATCACTGTTCTTGATTGAGATCATGGCAAGATTATCTTTGGCAATTCTAGGGTGGAGTAGTTCTTAAATCAATATTAATATCTGTCAATGGAAGCATTTTTCTGAGTGAAGAGCCAAACCAAATTTGAATTGTAAGATCCGGCTAAGCTTTTTTAAGTATCGTGTACAAATAAATTCATGGTTGCGGTTGTTTAGTATCTCTAATCCAGCTGTTTTCATCATAGGTTCAATTCACAATGAGGCTTGCAGTTTCAATGGTTCAGCTACAGTCAAATTCAATATACCAAATACAATCAATTCTCAGGTGAAGGCTTGTCAGAATCTCAAATGATTTTTTTATCAGTCTGTGGGTAATGTGCGTGTGTTCTCACTCTCTCTGGAATGGAACTGACCCTACAGAATACAGATAGTCATAAAGAATATGGAATATCCCAATTGCCATATATCAGGTAAGACCTCCGAATTTATTCATTGTAGTAGAATGGATGGATTATGGTTTTCTAGGATCCAAGAATCTCAACTGCAAAACACCTCCTTAGTCAAATTCAGATACGATGCGGTGCATCTGTGTAGTGAATAATGTCCGTATATAAATAAATCCTTATTTAGTCAGAAAAGAAGCAGCATACTCAAGTGCTTTCATTTCGGCATCTTCTTCCCAAGATGATGACACTACCCTCCGGGGAGCCCTGCTTCTTTCAGCCTCTACCTGTTAAGTTGTACAAGGAATTCACATGCAAATAGAGACAATTAAGAATATAAGATTCGAGCATATAGATTATAGATCATTACTATAAATCAAAAGATGTTGATGACCTGTGCTTCTTGAAGACGCTTTATTTCTTTCTCCAATTGAAACTCTGCTGCGGCCTTCTCACTGGCCATGTTTTCTAACTGAGTTTGCTTTAAGTACTGAATGACATAAAATAATTAGACAGTAGTCAGAAAATATTATTGGATGCTCTAGCGAAAATCTGAATTCCATAAAAAATTGAGTTTGAATTACCAATAGATCAGTAAGTTCACGGTACCGCTTCTCTAGCTCCATATGCTCCTGTTAATCATAAGCTATAAACATTCAAGATATAGTAGAGAAAGTTGTGTATATGGAATGTACTAGAACAAGGACCATATGCACATGAACAAGGACCAAAGTTTGTTCACTTGGATGCATGTAACCAGAGGCTACTAGAGCTGGGAAATCAGATTTCAGATCATGTTCGAGTCTGAAACAGTGAATCCAAGCCCAGTCCGAAGGACCTTCGGTTTACACACAGGTGGGCCAGGGCAGGTCAGACTGGGTCGGGTCGGGTTTAAGGGTCTAGGCAGGTCTGGCCCATGGTAACCCATAGAAAAGTTGTGTAATGACATCAAAAAAGTTCTCACATGAAGCATTTGCCAATTTTTGTCAAGAAATTAGTCTAGCAGAATAACTCTATGTTTTAAAGTAAAACTACCGTAAATAAAATATAAATATCATCCACTTGATTCCTTCTTCTTTTTACTATAACCCATTTGATATTCCTTAACCCTGTTCTTTTTCTTGATAACCAAATGAGTTGTCTCCAAATTTAGTGAATTTAACATGCAATGAAAACAAACTTAGCACTCACACCAGTGACCACTGTGAAAAAAACACCTTAGTATTTAAGTCATTTTCCACCCATGTTGACATGCTTATTTCAAACAAGATAAACAAACAAGTACAAAGCATGTATCTTCCATCTACTAAACATACGATAGATAACAGAAAAAAATATAGACAAGAAAATAGCAGGATAGACCAGATAGTTACCTGACGCGAATAATGTTCCGCATCCCTCTTCATTGCAGCCATTTCAACTCTCATTTTTTGCACTTCAGCCTGCATTAACAAACAAAGAAGATGATTATTAATTGCAGAAACGAAGAAACTTTAAAATCTCTAAATTGCAAACATACGATCTTAAAGCATATTAAATTAATATTCGGGAGAACAAAAGATATTTAAGGCACAAAGTATAGGATTCTAGCCTCCACGTATGATAGCTTGCTTTCAGCATCTCTTTGACCATGGCGAGCACGCTCCACTTCTTCCTGCCATGCCTGCATCTTTGTATTTACAGAAGAAGATTGGATGTTATAGCTTGGCTCCAGTTACAACAATTAGTATTTAGTAATTAATGAGAGGAAAATACTAAAACCATCCCAAAACTACCAGTTGATTGCTCTTCTACTACCTGAATCCGATTCTGTATTAATGGATCCTAATTCAGAAGGGTCATCTAGATCTTGTATGATTAATCCGGATTCTAAGTCATGATCAGGGAAAAAATATTACATCATGTCCATATAGATGCAAGTATGCAACAATATCAATAAAAAGTGTCTAGAAATTCACAAGCACAATCTATAGAATATTCCTAATGAAGAAAAGGGATAAAACACAAAAGAAAGAGAGTTGTTCAAGAAACACATGACCTATAAAGTTTGTTAACAATTTGGTTAGATGATTTAGATTGCCAAAAAGGATAAACGATCCCTATGTCTGTGACCCTGGAGAACACCAATTATCCCTAACCTTGGCCTGCTACCCAACTTCAACAGACAGGTATCACATCCATCCTGTGCTACTGCTAAAATAAGTCCTCCATGAATAAAAGAAACCCTAACAAGATAACATTTCAAGCACATTGGCAAAACTTACTTTTTTCTATTTAGAATACAAAACATTCACCAATCATGTTTCCAAATCAAAGCTCTGGCAATTAGGGGTCAAAGAAGGTGACAAATGAGAATTCGTTACCCCCAACCCCCCAACCCCACAAGAAAATAATAAATGATGGTAGTGAACTTAGCAAACCTCAGTCACCTACTTGCCCTTAAATATTAACTAGAAGGAAACATATTCCACTGCAATGTAATGTGCACTCTTCTAATGTATACCTGAATCGATTGATTTGCCTCATCAGCAGACTTCTTTACTCCACGGCGTGCACGAGCTTCCATATCTTGCAGTTCTTGATTTAAAGATGTACATTCAACCTTGAGGCACAAAATATTTGTCAGAAAAAAAGATTGAAACTATTTTTATCACAGAAAAAGGAAAAAAAAACACCCTTTTATAAGAAAGCTTAGAATAATTTTAGAACCAATGACAAACAATTAAATTTTGTTTATATACCTCGAGAAGTGCCACCTTATGCTCAAGCTCAGCTGCTTTTGCTGTTCTTTCGTCGGCTATCCTCTGAACAAGGAAACAATCAACAAAGGTCAATGAACTGAATAGGCATAAGGTCTAAAGGTATGTGCACTAGATTCTGTGGGTACAACAATTAAGAGATAGGCAGATAGCACCACCAATATCATAATGCATGTGTTGAAGTGGGTGAAATAAGTTCCACATTGGAAAAATATAAGAGAAAAGAGCTACATATAATGGTGGTAGTCAAACCCTTCTAAAAAAATTGCTCATTTTAGTAGTGGAAGCCCAACCCAATATGTGTAGCCCAATTATTAAAATTTAACATGATATCAGAACTGATTTTGATCCAGATTTGGCCCGAAGGTTGCCCATTTATGCTACTCCCCCATGTGTTCTCCGGCCCGCTTGCAGACGGACATGCCTGCAGCGGCCTATATGGAGAAAAATACATGCACAAGAGAGGGATTGTTGATTTAAATGGCCCCCGATTGTGCACGTGTCGAGCCCACCGATAAAAGAAAATTTTGGGACTCGCAGGTGAGGGGATGTTGAAGTGAGTGAAATAAAGTCACATATTGAAAAAATATAAGAGAAAAGAGCTACATATAATGGTGGAAGTCAAACCCTACTAAAAGGTTGACATTTTTAGTAGTTGATGCTCAAATCATTATGTGTAGCCCAATTATTAAAATTTAACGACATTATTATTGAAGAACTCTAGAGAGAATTATTAAGTATTAACCAATTAGTTGTTAAATTGGTAAAAGGAAGCACATAGTGCATCATATGAGCCTACACAAATAGCATGTCTAAAAAATAATATAATATAAAAAATTAAGAACAAAATGTTTTTTTTTTAAATGTGGTCTCTTCAGACATTGACAATTTCTTACATTACCTGGATCCTAGCAAGTGCTGTGGATGTCTCAACAGCTCTATGTTCCAACTCCACTTCCCTTTCCATAGAAGCCTGTGCTAACAGATAGAGATCACTACGAGCTAGAAAACAACCAGAAAAATAAAGTTATATCGCTCTTTAGATATAAACCATTTTGGTAGCATTATGAGCTGCACGCTCTTCTTCTGCTCTCCGCTCTGCAGATGCCAGTTCCTCCCGTAGAGCCTGATAAAAGGGAACATTCTTACTAATCATGATATGACGAAAACAGTAAGCAAAGATATGCTGAGAAACAACAATGCAGTAGACTGAATCAATCAACTTTACCTGCATCATCCTTGTCTCCGTTAATTCCCGATTTCTCATGATAGACTCCATGTTTGCCTGATGATAAGAAGTATGAGTCACAAAATCCCCAAATGATCATAAATCTACACCAAATTCGTGCACAGATTGCCCTCATCGACAGAACAAAAGAAGATAAAACCATGCATTTTGAAAACTAAAATTCTGTTGGGTTTTCTATTCCCCATAGCTAAGTAGTGTATATCAAAGTTCTGGTGAAGATAGTTACATCATTTCCCATGTACACTCTAGAAAATAATATTTATGCGCGTGTATGGAGGCCAGGAGGTGTAACTAACCTGCAGTGATGCTAGATTTCCTTCAGATAAAGCAGCTTGTTTCTTAAGTGCATCCATAGAACTAACAAGCGCCTCAATCTCAGAGTTCTTCGCTGCCAATGCCTCAACCATGTTTGACTCTACTCTAGCCAGTTCAACTTTGGATGCAGATAAATCGTTTTGCAACTGCCTTACGTGGGCCTCATATGATTTTGTCAGTTCTCTCTGTTAGTACAGCAAGAAAACAAGTAAAATGGCAAACCTATGATGCATTCCAACTGGTAAATAAGGGCAACTTGGAACTACGGCATATCCCTAAATTAGAAAAGTGGCCTGATATTTCACCTCTGCAGTGAGAAGTTCCTCCAACTGTGCATTCTCAGATTTGTATTCTTGGAGACGGGATGACAGTCCAGTGCAAATCTGAAAGTTGGTAAGAGAATATGAGCAAATATGAAAAGGCAGAATGTATACTCAAACCAATAAGCTATTTAGGAGGAGAAACAACAAACAAGCACTCTCTGGCATATAAAATAAACCTATCTCGTCCAGGAAAGCTTTCCGTGAGTCAAACTCCTTTGATAAACAATCTCAAAACTTAAATCCAGAAGATGTGATATTACAAATTACTCGTATTGGGTTGAACAATTTAGAAGAACTGACTTTTCTTACAATGAAGGAAATGGATAAAAGATTATGTTAATTATACATTAAGCAATATCCAATCCATTCTTCCGTTTTGATCCCTTAACAACTTAATTGCGGGTAGAACTAACATGTATTTTTATCCAGTACATTGAAATAATAAAAGTAGGACCTAAACCAATCGAAATAACAAATTTTCTTGTCTAGTTAACAGCTCATTCTCAGTTTTTTTAATCTTAGAAATGTACAGCTCATATATAACATATACTCACATTTAGATTGCTATACCAATTCTTAGTATTCAACAACCAATCAAATTAAAGATGTTCTCCTTCCTAGTAAACAGCCCATCTCAACTCTTTTAATCTTAGAAATGAACAGCTCATACATAACATATACTCATATTCAAACTACTTTGACAAGCCTTTAAGTAGTCAGCTATGAGTTAAATACATAAAGAAATTGTTAACCTGGGGGGTGATCATTCCCGGCACCACTAAGTTAGCTATCAGTCAAAGGATTAAGTAAGATAGAGGCATTAATCATCACTAGAAGTGTCATAGAAGCATCTTACATAAGGGATGGGTACCCTATAAGGTGTAGCTCCATTACCAGTTACATCCAAAGCCCACACTTTAGTCAGTGGATCTAGACTATGGCATAAATATTCGTCAAGACAGATCTATTTGAGGAGAGGGGCAAAGGGGGAGACCAATATAGAATACTGAAAATGTTTAAGGTGCAGTAAGTGAACGTCTCATTAGCAACAATGATGAAGGTACATATTATTAGAGAGCTTACCCGAGCTAACCTTGCCTCTTTTGACTGACCAGTGGAACTTGTAGTCTTAAGAAGTCCTTGAGCCTGCAAAGGACATGATAAATAAAGCTTTAAACTGTTGCCAAATATGTTTTTTTTTTTAAGTATGTTTATTTAAGCATTAAAAGAGATATATAACCAGAAACTTCTCCCCCGCAAGTGCTTTACCTCATCAAGCTGATCTTTTTCTTTCATAGGAGATTCTTTCATTGGTGCAATATCAACTTTCTGCTCTTGTTGTTTCTTTTGATTAACCAGAGGTTCAACCTTAACATCATCATCTTTCAGTTGAGTTTCACTATTACTAGGAGCCTTGGTGTTTACGTCTTCAGAAACTTCCTGGTCAATCTTTAAGGAGACATCTGCATCTCCTGCTTGGATGTTTGAGCTAGTATCAACTGGATGGTTTTCATTCACAACCTCAGCTCCTTTGGCAGCAGACGGCAAAGAAGGTAGCTCCTCACAAACATCAGATTCATTCTCTTTGGCAAGGTTGTCATTTGAAGTTGACCTGACAACTTCCACATGAGCACTGATTGTTGGGACTTCCATGTACTCAGAATCATTTTTAATTACATCAGATGGCAATTGCTCTGACGAAGTAGTGCCTACCACGGGAGTCTCTTTGTCAACATCGTCTTGATGCTCATTGTTTAGTTGGACCACAGACTTACCTAAAGAGGTACCCTCTATTTCAAGTGTTGTAGGAGTCCTATCTTCTTTATCAGCTGTGACTAATTGTGATGCTTGGGCATTAGTTTGCTCTAGCACATTTTCACTTTTATTAGAAGAATCATTTGCCGAGATTCGTTTTTTACCCTGCAAACCGCCTATGTGTGAGATAGATCACACATTCTAAGTCATCTGAAATGAATATATAATAAGCCTAGTATTAAAAGGATAGAGGCAGGCTGGCAAATACCTTTTTCTTCTGCTTTGTCCTCTTAGCTTGAGATCCTTGTCCATTGGAATCTTCAATGATTCAAAAAAAGGAAAAACGATAAGAACGAATTATATTGCAAACTTTAAAATACCATAATATTCTGGTGATATGCATCCAGGAAAAGATTAGATTCAAAATCAAGCTAGGAATAATGAATTCATTGGAATAAGTTTGACTTGTTGGCATGTACACTAAATTAAATGGAAAGTCATCTCCAGCAGGTCCCACAAGTCTTATTGACCAGGAGAGTAACTCGCCTTTTGTAGGAACCTTACTTTAGTTTACCATACAAAGAATGCATAATTTCAAGCTGAAGTTCCACTGTTTTAATTGAAAATAATTATTCCACCGGATATACTTTCGAACGTTAAGACCAGTTGGGATCAAAAAGTAACTGATGAGCAATTGTTTCATTTACCAAAATGCTAGGTAATGAGTTTTGGCTTTAAAATGTGAAAACATAAGTTTATTTTACTGAACTAAGGATCATTGTGAATAAAGAATAATGTATCCTTTGGAATTCCAACTTTCAATCAAGTGAATACTCTTAACAACAACCATAAATCCAATTTGTCATACATCTGTTAAAGTAGAGAAAGTTCCCTTTTTCATGTACCAGCAGGCCAGAAAGTTCCCTTTTTCATGTTAAAGTAGAGAAAATTGATAAAACCGTGTGAGGAGGTAAAAGTATGAACACTATAAAGACTTCAAGTATGTCCTCAAAATAAGCATAAAGAATGTACCATGCAAACCTGGTGACTGAGAATTAGTCTGCTCATCTGCCAGTTCACTGACAACCAACTTTGCCCGTCGATCTACAACTTCAAATAAATCTGATGGACAACAATTACTCACATTCAAATTCTTGATCATGAGAAAAAATAAATTAACGATGAACTTTATAACAAAAGAGAAGCTTTTGCAATAAATTCCATCAAATAACAAGCAAAGTTGTAGACATTGGACAGAAAAAGTATAGCAAATTAATTGAGAAAAAAAGAAGTAAAAGCAAATTCTGCTAATCAGCATCATATTATAAGACTTTGAAAGGTGTCAATACATGGTGTGAGGTGGTCTGAAATAGGCATGATTCAAATCAGAAATGGTTACAACAAAGTTTGATCATTGTTTTCTTGACTTCTTTGAGATGAGTGTAAAATAGATACCCATATTGGACGTTAGTGCAATGGCAGCATAATTACCATATAAAACCCATCAACAGAAATCCAAACATTCATGAATTCTTAGATCCTAAACTGTCAATGAGATTTCATAAGTTAATACTGATCAACTTATATCTTTTCAATGGCGCCAATGAAACTATACCACCCAGGGTTTTACTGGTTGCAGTAAATCCAGCAGCAATTCCACCACCAACTTATAGTCAAGACAATTGATATAAATGACAACCAAAATCTTTCTGACATATAAAACCATAATATCAATCAAAAAGAAAAAGGACAGCTTTAGAATTTAGACTCCACGTTTTAAAGCTGTTTGTCATCCATTTTCTTGATTAAATTTACAATCACCGAGTTAGCAATAAATTGAAACAAAGAACCTAAGAAAACAAGTCATTGTTCACTAGAAATTAAAACAATTAACTGAAACCTATTTCACCTTTAATCCATGATTCTAACAGTACTCTAGTTGAAATGAGATAGCATGACATTTGTAAGTGTATTGCTACTGAACACTCCAAATTTTTTTAAGACAAGTCCCGAGGAAGTAGCCAGTATAAATGCACCAATCTATAATCCAAGCTACAAAAGTAGCTCAAGTACTTCAAATATGCCTACCCTCACATTTTCTAATTGTGCCGGTATTAGTAATAATACAATCCATGAGATATATGTAGCACACTACTCACCATCTTCTGCAAATAGCTTATCTCAGTGACACATTTGTAAAATCAAAGGTTTCAAACCATTCACACAAAAAAGCTCATAACATAGAATTTTCAGCAAATTCCGGCCGCAACATTTGACATTTGTAACAAAAACCGATCACATTCACATTTCATGCTCTGGATCAGAGCCTACAAGGCTACAACACATAAGATTCAAAGTAGAGACTAAAATCAAAGAAGCTTAGGAAACGGAATTGAGACCTTCAGCGGCTTTGAGCCACGACGCCATTGGGCGATTCGGATCTGGCGCAGCTGTGCCCTAGAAATCAATCGAGATCGATGAAATGGAGTTCAAATGCAGCAGAATTGGATGATTGGAAGACAACAGTATCGTCAGAATCTGGAATAATAGCTTTAATTACTGGTGTGATCTCATCGGAGACGAAATTTCGACGGTTTTGAACGCTGGAAGCTACAAATTGAATCGTTCTTGGGAGAGGAAAATTTGAGAGTGAGACAGCGTTTTGGAGAGAAACTGCACCGAACTAATATGGGTTTGGCTATCAAAATTCAAAGGCAGGTTGTTAGTTAAGGTGTTTCTGTTCCGTTGCGAGTAAAATCGAAGGAATCAGGAGTTTTCTCATTTATTTGGTGACAGGCACGGGAAACAAATATTTACTCTAAAACCGTGATCTTAAGATACGTTTTTGAGCCTGGTTTTTATTTTGTTAAATGGTCCGGTTTGGTGTGAGATCGAGTACGATATGATAAATTAGAAGTTTATATGAAGAGATTTTACGTGGATTGTTAAATAATCCGCTTCGGCCCATCTTTATGATCTGCACTGCATAGAAGCCTTCAAAATCAAACTCTTTCAACAGATGGGCCCAAATAAACCCAATATCTCACAAATCGGCCCATCTTTAGTTTTTTGGTATTACGTTAAAATGAGAATGGCTAAATTCAGGAATAATATATATTGGCTCGGTTCTACAATTTCTGAAATTATTTAAATTTTATTTTATATTATGGTTGACTGACTCGATAATTTAATATCAAGTATTTGTATGAAATATATAATGTTAAAAAATTTATTAATAATATTAATAGTATACTGTATATATCAGAGTCATTCATATTGTTTTTTAAAATGCAATATATGAAATTCATTCTGATTAGATAAGAAATAAGAAATAAATATAACCTAAACAAATTATTTGACTATTTAAATATTATATATTTCAAATGAATTAAAAGCTAAATCTATTTTATCTTTTAACAACTAATTTAGGATATAAATCAATTTCAAAATTTACATCATATTAATTATATATTTAATAATAATTGACATGTGGCACAAAATTGAAAATTAAAATTGTCACGTGTTAGTCAATTAGACACTCAATTGGAATTAAAAAATAACACATGTTATTGCATTAGTTAGAAACTTCAGTTTATAATGTATATATATTATATTAGATTAGATTCATCATTTGCGTGTGCTTCATAACATTGACACTAGACTTTTATTACTTTGCCAAAAAAGCTAGTAAATTATTATTCATCATTTACGTGTCATAATATAAAGATTAAAGTGAGTCTTAATCGTGATATTTACACTACATTGCTTTATAAAAATTCAATAATTAAATTAAAACCCACATCTAACCAATAAATATTTATTTGATAGCCGAAAACATGCATATGAACATATGGTTGATCACAAATTCAAACTCCAACTTATTAGAAAAAAAATAAATTGAAAAATTCAAACTGAACATTAGTTACTAACGAAGACATGTTGGATCAAGCGGTTAAAACACTTATGATATAAAAAACAAAAGTTATTAATTAAAGATGAGCAGCAAGAAATTAATAGAAAATTAAAAAAAAATGGCATTCCACCGCAGCCACCACTATCTATGGGGACTAAAGCTGAAATGTCATATCAAAATTGAGAGACGAAAATGAAAGTGCAAAATAATTGAGGTTTGTGTACTATATATATATTATTTGTGTGTATTTTGTTTTGAAGCTTTACTTTAAACACACACCTCCTTTAATTTGTCTCTTATATATAACATCTTTACCAAAACAAATTAAAAGTCTGCTACAACTTTTGTCTCGGCTCCACTTCCTCACCTTTAATTTCAACGAATATATATATATGATATGATCCACAATTAACAGTAAAATCTAATCCATAATATATAGTTGTTCAAGAATTTACTGTTAATATAGTTTTGTGTTGCTGGTATGTTTAAATGTTGGTAATCGATTGTGCATGGTGGAGTCTTGTCGAATTTGACACTTCTTGTTGTTGATGGGTCATGCTCAATTTAGTTAAACTATATACTGGAAAGAAAATTAAAGGGTTCAGTGACATGGATTAGACACATAACTTTTTATTACAAAGATTCAAGTTTATCCGAAATCAACTATATGTGGAAAAGATTTATGTGGCTCAATATTATTATTACTTTTTTTTATTTAAAAAAAACATATAATTTTAAAGTTGGGTTGGATTATAGGTATTGTTTAGTAACACTATTGGAGAATGGAAAGGAGATATGAAAATGCGGTTGAAACGGTAAAATTTATTTTAAAAGGTTGAGTTTCGTATAATTATGTTCGGATGAAATATTTTCGAAACGACTTAATAATATAAATTATTACTTTCTTCAATAGTATATATATATATTAATACACAACCTCTCACAATATTTCCAATGTTGATAATAATTGCAATTGAGTCATTAATATAACAAGCTAAATTTAATCGACTCTAACAACAAATCATATCGATCCAATTTGCTTATGAAAGTAATTTATGTGTTATCATACCATTGAATTTATAGTATTAATACAAGAATATTTATAAATAGATAAAACATTTACTCAATATTGATTCGTTGTGAACCGTAAGATTATGGATACTATTAAAATAATTTTGAGTGCATTTTATTTTAAGCACTATTTTTCTTTATAACAAATGATTGTCATCGTGTATGATTTTCTTTTAAGTTTTACTTATGTCTCACTTCTTTTTTAGAAAAAAAAAACAATATTGTCAGCACTAAAACCACATATGCATATAGTGCTAGCAATAGACGTGTCCAAAGGCTGGACTCTTGAACATTTCAACAAATATTTAAAAAAAATGTAAAACTAGTACAAAATAGGGAGTAGAATTAGCCACAAAAATTTGATGGTAAATTAATGATATGATGTGATGGAAATAGAAATAAATGTTAAGGAGATAAGTGTTCATATCAATCAAGTTTTCAAGCTGTATTTTTAGAGCTCGATTGAGAAAGAGAGAGAGATTTGGTTAAATTCAATCATGCAATGCCATCACAATCCTTCACCTACGTACTCTTTATTACAATCGTTTTCTCCACTTGCAATGCATTTCCCTAAATATGTAGCCTCTTTTCTTGCTTGGCTCCATTTTTCGTGATCGGTTTAGATGTCAAGTTTTTGTCCAATTATTTGTGCATATATGTTCATTTTCTTGATTGCCTAAACTCGTGATCTTGTCCGTAGATTGATTGATCTTGTTTAGTTTAAAACAATTTTTCTTTTGAATGAAGTTTATAACAATGTAACTTGAGCCTAATCTTATTCACTATATATGTAGTGTTAACATTATATACTTCTAAAGTTATATATATATATATATATATATATATATATATATAATACAATACTTTTAGAGAG
>JAYMTF010001857.1:0-20974 GCA_036897485.1 Pelargonium nanum | reverse complement strand
GTGCATAAGTGATAAGGGTAATATGGGAAAAACAATAATATAATAACCTAAAAATTTAGACAAACAGGACACTCATTTTGGGACGGAGGGAGTACTATAATTTACTTTTCACTTAATACCAAAATTACCATTGGAGCCTAATGACAAATCTACCCTTCGGGAAAATGAAAATAACATTTATCTCCTCTCCCTCCCGTCCTGCTCGTCGTAAGAAACTATTTATTTCAAAATATCAGCGTTCAAACTTGAAAATTTCAGAACAACTTCAAGGGACAAACAGCACATTCTTTTCTTCACAAACTGTGAACAGCCCTAAATTAACCCTTCTTCACTCTGGCGCAGACGTTTTCGTACACACAATTCTCTAGCAGCAGAGTGTTCTTGATCTACAATGTCACCGTACTCGTCATCTTCTGCTGCTGAAGGTAACAATACACATTTTCTTTTACGAAAATTTTCTATCAAATATATTTACTATCTCTCGTCTGCTTCTTCTTCTTCTTCTTTTCTGTTCTTGACGTGTCTTTGAATAATCTTGTTTTTTGTTTCCAGAATGTTGGTGAAATTTGGTTCCACAAACCATGCGATCGTCCATTTGAGGATCCATTTAATGATCACTAACTTTAAACCCTAATCGTGTGTTTGATTCCCAATTTTTAAAATACATTGTAGTCATAGGAGTCATTTTCGCTTGTTTAACTTAGTGTCTGTGTCGAAAATAAAACGATGACTTGGCATTGAATGGATGTTCTTCACATTGGCATTGAACACCAAACCATTTCCAATGATGTTTGCTGGAGGATAGGGGTGATAATTTGTGTTTGTGGGTCGTTTTGAAAATTTGGGTTAACACGAACATGACCCATTATCGACTAATTTGACACGACACGACAAGTCACATTTAAAAAATGGGTTGAAATAGACCCGACACGACCTCGTATATTTGATCCATTTAATTTCTATTGGTTATTTGATACTCGATAGGTTTGAAAGTACAATTGTTTACGCGACCCGTTTACCTAAATTGGTTATATGTGCCAACCGGGTTGCACACAAACACAACATGATTCAAATTTCCAGCCATACTGTAGGCTGTGATGGTGAGTAATTGTATGAATTTGGTCTTACAAATGAGTGTACAATGCTAAATTGTGCTTGTAATGTGACCCTAATAAGGAAAAAAAGTACATGGAAAGAGGTCAAACTCAAATATGTATACATGGTCAAAAGTGATTATAGACAGATTTAAGGGAATCTTGGTGCTTATCGTGTGTTTCATTAACCAGTTCACAAAAAATACCATCTATTCAACTAATATAACCCTGATACCATCCTTAACAACAACTACAAATTAGTGCCTTTGCTCCTCCTTGTTGGATAATTCTGGTGGATCCAAAACCAAAAGTGTCATATGACTTTCATTGTCTTGTACATGTAACCCGCGTGCCTCATTGTCCTTCAACTTCATGCTGTTTATGTTCAACTACTAGATCATGTGTTCGATCATGGACGGTATGGACATGCCCAATTTGACGTACGATGTCGGATATGTCAAAGGAACATAAAAAAGACTACTGACGGATTCTGCAAACAGTGCAACAAGGAGACTCATCGGAATAACATTATGATTAATGAAGGTGTTAGAGTTGGTTACTGCTGGTGTCACCAAAAGTAAGTGGCAATAAACCCTCAATTATTATTTTTACCTTTATTGTAGGGATATTGACTTATTATCTGGAATTTAATTTGTAGGTACATTCCTATACCTTTGTTCTTGCCTCGCAAAACTGATGGATCTTTGCCCAATAAGTGTAATTATTGTCGACATCAATGGCCCTACCTTCCATCTGTATCCGTTCTTGCTCAAGAGAAACAACTGCCCCTCCCATCTTTTGAGTATCTCTCTGTTTTCATAAGTCCCAGTTTTAATGACCTACTTCCACTCGCTGATTTATCCCATGGATTAACGGGTTGGATAGGTAAGAAGAGGAGGACTCCTCGGAGGAGGTATGTTTGTTAGTTTTTCTTTTCATTTCATTATGTTTCTATTTTTGTTTTGTTACTGGGCCGAATAGTTATTTGATCTAATGTGTTCCTTCATTAAAGTTTTGTGTCATTAAGCCATGGCTAGGGCCTATCCAATCGCATTGCTTGTGTATATCGAGTTGCATCTTCCTATTATGGATAGTGGAACTAAGCTGTCATGCTAACTTTTCTGTGCAGGCCTTGATGAAATGAAGGAATCCTGTATTACTGAGATTTATGGTAAGAGCTATTCTAAATTTTGAATTTATTACATGCACTTTTGCAGTTTTGCTCAAGTTAATCCACTTCTAATTGGTTTTGTCACAATTTTCAAATAAATGTTATTGTTATTACTATGATTGGACAAGAACAGAACACTCTCCAAGTTTCCTTCACTAAGTGGCCTAATGGACTCTTCCTCTACTTCTTGGTCATATGTTTCCAGCGCTATGTGACGGCTATCTTGACTTAGTTCCTCCAGAGTACTTACACCACTGAGCAGTACATATAAATTGTGAGCTCTTTTACTCTAATACTATGAAAATTGTGTTCATAGTTGATAAGCTTGAAACATTAGCATGCCATGCCTACCCACCCACATATCTTAGATTGGATATGTTTTTGTACTGTTTCTGTATATCTGTTTGTCCCTGAGATCAAAGCAATGACTTGAACATGACAATTTGTTTGATGTATTTTGTATATGTATTGGCTATGTATATCTGCCTCCAAAAATGCATAGTTCATGTGATTAAACTTGTCCTTACTCTTTAGGTAAACTGTTTCAGTGTTTTTTAATTTATTCTTCGCATATAAGTTCAAATCCTTTCACTTAAGCAATTTTCTTGGCCGTGTTCTCATTTTATTCCCTTTTCAGTTATATCTACACATTTGCACTATGGCAAGGTGGGTTCTGCAACAAATTCCTTGAAATTTCCTCTGTCAAGCTGTTCTCCTATTTATTTTCTACGACTTTTAAGTGACAACTGTATGATGTTATTCCTTTAGGTAATTAATATTCTTCCTATATCGCTTTCTTTTCACTGATTAGTTTGTTTTTATAATTATAATGTTTCATAGAATAATGAATAAATGTTCTGCAGGCTTCTTTTTGCTCCTTCCCTTATCAAAATGTTTGGCTGGGAATCTGTATTTTACATATTTGGCCTTTGGGGGTTTAGCCTGGTGAGTAGCTATTGCAAAATCAGCAGATTGTTTGTCTCAGTTACGAGCATTTATCTCAGTTCACTAAGCAAAGGAATTTATGAAAGAATGAAGTGTTTCTTTGTGCAAAAAATATGCTTCGTTCTTGGTATTAGAAGCGTAAGATGATCCATAATACATTTGTAAAACTCGCAAGGACTTTAATGGAATTGTTAGGTGCTCTTTGCAGTCTAAATATGGTGCATATTAGTTGTAGAAGACACTGTTTTGCTTGGGGATTTCAATGTTTCTTCGATTCTATATTTAGTCATTGGATCGCTATTTGATAATGCTCGAATAGCTGTGAACTACAGGTGTTCTTATATGGTTTTCTGTATATTCTTATGTGATTGCAGGAGGTTACAAATGGCATGCTTCAGCCCTGATATGAAAGTTGGAGTTATGATGGCTCTTTCCCAACTTTCTTCTTCTTCTTTGTTGTGGCTATGCCTGTGCCCAATTGTTTCAAATATTTGCTTGCATAAGACTGAATTTCTTCATTTACATTCTAATTACAATGCAGATATTGGAGTTGTTGGTGTTCATCATGTAGGAATCTTGTGCCAAAATCATAAAGGTTGTTTGATTTTCATATGAATCATCTACTGAGGATATCCCCAAGTTCAAGCACACAAAACTGTAGAGTGTAGACACAAAAATTAACAAGTCATGACAGACAAGATCAAAACCATGTCTTAGCGATGATAATTGATTCTCTCAACTTAAGACTACTTATCCGCGTGCATACTCGGACCTAACTTAAGTCTACACATCATCAAACGGATCAGGCTTAACATTGTTACATGCCCATAACATATTTTTCCATTCCTACAACAAACCTAACCCTGTAATTTGAATTACAACATTTACGGATTAGAGTATCAGGAATCTCAACCATTATATATTGGTTGAGAGTCTGATACTTTCAGTCAAGAGACGCATGAAATGGATCCAGATGGGGCGCTATGCAACCACAAATTTATTGTGGCGGATATGAGTGTTAATCGATGACGTGACATCATCGGCTGAGATTCTTTTTTCTTTACAGATTATACCCATATTTATAAGATTGTTACATCAGTTGGATGTTGAGGTGGTCTTGGGCTGGAGTGGTTGCTAGCTATGTGGGCTGGGCTTGTGCATAGATGATGTGATGTGTAGCCAAGAAGTTAGGTTAGGGGCAGTAATGGCAATTCATGTCATAAAATTTCTCTCTCCATGCATAAATGGATGGATGGGAAGTCAGAGAAGGGAGGGTTTATTCATTTCTAGCACAAGTCAGTGAGTCATCGATAGCAAGCGAAAGAGTGTGAAAATGCCTTGCCTGAACCTCTCCGTCAACGTTAGCCTCGACGGCGTCGACACCTCCGCCATCCTCTCCGAGGCCACCTCCACCGTCGCCAAGCTCATCGGCAAGCCCGAGAACGTACTCTCTCTCTCCCTCTCTCTACATATGTTTATGTACTGGTGTGTATAAACTGTTGAATCTGTGAATTGTAAACATTTTTACTGTAGTTTGTTGAGATATTTCTATGATCAAGCTCAAGCTCTATTGTGTTTCACCGACTGATTTGAGGAACACGATCTTCGAAAATTACTTTTAGGTGAATATGCTGAATTTGACTGACTGTGTTGAATGCTATTTACTTGTTAGATGAAACTTTGATGCCGATTTTAAGCTAATTGCAGTTTTGATGTGTACCTCTATCTTTTTGTCCCCTCTTTTGGGAAATACACGCTCCTTTTCAGTTAACTGAAGAGCGTGCAAGAGGAAATTAGGCGTGTGGTTCTAAATTTATCATATATTGGCTCTTTTTATCTGTTGATCTTGAAAATTTTGGTTGCTGAAATATGCAATGGGAATGGTTCTTGCTTAACCTTGTCCTTGAAAGTCATTTGATATACATGTCTAGATGAGCAGTGTGGAAGTGTGGATTACTAGGGGCTCTAATGTTATCTGTGTAGTGTTTTGCAAAGCTGAGCTGATTTTTAGTGTAAGACTATACTCCCTCCATCCCAAAATGAATATCCTTAGTATCACATAAGTTTGTTACAACACACATTCACGAGTATACCAGAGGAAATGTACAACACTTACGAACTTAATTTTTCATAAAAAGGAAACCAATACACTCATTGTTGAGAAGGAGGGAGTATGTCTTATTTATTCATGCGAATAATGATATACTCCCTCCATCTCAAAATGAGTGGTCTCTTTCTCGTTTTTGTAGAATATAATGACAAGTAAATTAGGGCTGTATTTTTACCCCTATAACCCTATGTGTCTTTGTTTTCATAAACTGTAAGGTGTTTGAACTAACTTCTCTTAGAGGTATTGGTGGTGTTGCATGCATATCTAACTAGCTAAAAAGAAAAGTGGACACTCATTTTGGGATTTTTTTATAGAGAAAGTGGACATCTATTTTGGGACAGAGGGAGTAACTTGGATAATGCATAAAAGTGTTATCTTGCTGGCTTGTGCCCTCGGGTGCTGTTTCTTTTCTTCTGCAGAAAATTGTGGTGGTTCAGCTTGTTAAGAGCCATTTTAGTATTTTGCATGCCTGTAAATAGTGAAGTAGCTTAGCTTATTCATTTATAGAGATAAAGCAAATTGGATGATTCATCTTGGAAATGTTTCCCTAGGCATGCACCTTCCTTTTGTTTGATGGCTTATTTTCTCTATGTTGCATCTACATCATTGTGCATGGCTCATTTTACTTGCAATGACATAAAAGTTACCAACACAGTATTTCATATTGTTTGTCCTCCAGTTAGTCTGGAATAAAGATTTTACTTCTAGAATGAATGGAACCTTTACTTTCTTACCTCGACTTTCATTTTCTACCAGCTATGTCAACTCTTTGTGTTAGTTATAAATCTGAAGCCGGAACTGTGTCTAGGTGTACTTCATCTTATCCTTAGTTATTTGCCTATTTTCTTTAAGCTAGAAAGAATATTATGTGTTTGGTGAATTTTTATATTGCCCAAATACAAGTCTTCTTGAACCCAGGACTAATTTGTACGTTTCGATGTGCAGTATGTTATGGTTGTGCTGAAGGGATCAGTACCCATTGCATTTGGTGGAACTGAACAGCCAGCAGCCTATGGAGAATTGGTGTCCATTGGTGGACTTAACCCTGACGTGAACAAGAAACTGAGTGCTGCAATTTCCAACATTCTCGAGACAAAGCTGTCTGTGCCCAAGTCTAGATTCTTTCTCAAATTCTATGATACCAAGGCAAGCAATCCTAAATTCTTAGTTGTTCCTTATAGATGGGTGACTGCCATGCTGTTTCTTTCAGCTCATTGCATTCTTCGTGTTTGTTTAGGCCAATCAGAGTCAAGAATATGCACAATGTTTGCATGCTTTACATCAGCACAATTAAATGTAAATAGATCTTTACTGTTAAAAACTGAGCTAAGATCTTATTAGCCTTATTAATTCCTCTTGTATCCAAGTTATGTCTATATTAGTATGCATATACAAGTCCTGTCTTGTTGTTTGCTGCCACTTGAAAGGTACTGATGTTCTATCTGTTGTGCAGGGCTCCAACTTTGGATGGAATGGATCCACTTTCTAAATCTTGCTCGTCGTCGCAGGATGTTAAATCTAGGAGCAGCAAGGTGCCTTTTAAGTTCAGATAACATTTTCTATCTTATGATTAGGACTCATAATTAGTTTGGCCACATTGGGAAGACACCATATCATTATTCCCTTAGCTCTATGATTATATATGTTTAGGTGCTACGTTTAAACACCATTATCGTACAATGTCTTCTTTATATGCCATGTTTCTGGAAATCTTTTGATTCTGGCATGTTATTGTGTTAAGGGTGTAAAATTTATGTTTGCCTGTGAATTGTGTTATTTCATCCACCAGATTACAACATTCTTTAGGTTGATTTCTAACGGGGCAAACTGGGTAATTCAATGACAACCATGCCTATGGTTATACGTAGAGATGACTATTCGTGCATGTTGTGTGTGTCGTGTTGAAGATTGTTTGTGTGCTATTCGGTCCAACACGACATGTTTGACAGAATGACTAAATGAGCCTTGTTAATATGATACGAGTATGATTCAACACATTTGGTATGACATGACCTAACACGTTTGACTCAGTATTATACATTTAAGTGTTGTTCGTGTGTGTTTTCTCCTACAACAGTATCATCACATCTATTTATTTTCTCTGCGCTGTTTTTCATTTCTTCTCATTCACTAGTTGGTCTGTAAGGTGTAAACTTAAAACTTGTTAAATCATAAATGTTTGGCCTATACTCTATAGTTGATGTCTGCACATAAATGATAAATGTCAGTACAGAAAGCACCTAAGGTTTGTGGGTGGTCATTGGTCAATATATAAAAGTTGTGGTATGTAGTAAATATATTTTAACATTATGAGCTTCTAGAAAAGAATTTATTCTCTGGAAAATAAAACAAAAGCGCATCCAATCGTAAGTTGAAAAATAAAATTAAAAAGAAAAAAAGAAGAAGCTGAACACTCTTCCTAACCACTCCTCTCTAGAGTGTAGACCAACACAACAAGTATTGCCTTTCAGCTGCTGCTAAAATGCGCAGCTAGCTCATTTCGCCACCACAGACCGACAATTCCCAAATGAAAAATTAAATAGAAAATAAAGCCTGTCTAACCACTGACCGAAAAATAAAATATTACTACTAACATACATAACAAAAAACAAAAGCAAATTAAGCACTCAGAACAAGATAACTGAGGCAACTGTAGCCAGTAGTGCCAATGCTGTTGCAGTCTCCACGTGAACACTCACAGAACCCGAAGTGCTCTTCTCCGACTGATCTGCCGGCGCATCCGCCGGAGATCCCTCGGGCGTCTCCATCGGCGGAGCCGGAGGTGAAGCGGCCAGGGGCGTCGGAGCCTCTGCCGGGGCTTCCGAAGCTGGACCGGGAGCAGGAGCCGGAGAAGACGACGCTGGCTCAGGTGCTGGCGCCGGAGAAGGAGATTTCCCGAACAACTCCTCGGGAAGAAGCACATTGTCCACGGTGAAGATGGCGAGCGGCGTGGAGTCGAGAACGGTGTCGGCGACTCGGGACGAGTCGACTCCGCTGTGGAGAGTGACCGAGTCTCCGGCTCTGGTCACGGTTAGATCGAACTTTCCTGCTCCGTTGGTGGCGAGCGTGTTGAGAGGGTCCTTGGTGGTCTTCAGAGTCCCCATCGGAGTGTAGCCGGGGATGGCGTGGTACTGCAAAAGCGTAACCACCTCGGCATTGGTGAGCTTGCTCAGATCGGGCACTCCGGCGGCCTTGAACGCCTCGTCATTGGGGGCGAAGAGAGTCAAACCCTTGTCGACGGCGGACTCGTAGATCTTGAGCACGCCGCTGGTGAGGATGAGATTCGCGAACGTCTTGCAACCAGCCTTCTCGAGCAGGCCGGTGATGTTGACGTCGGAGGCGGAGGGTGCCGGGGCGGTGAGCATGCCGGGAGCGATGATCGGAGAACTGATCTCGAGAACGGAGATGTTGTAGGGAATTTGCTTGACAGATTTGGTGTAGGTAGAGTCAAGCTTGGAGCCAGGAGCCGCGGAGCCGAAGGCGACCTTGCCGCCCTGGAGGTCGGTGATGTTGACGAAGCCGAGGTTCCCGGGGGCGTTGCCGGTGGTCTGGTAGAGAGTAGTGGAGAGGGTGGTGCCGTCGGAGATTTTGTGGAGCTTGGTCGGGTCGTAGTAGTCGAGAACGACGAGGAGGGAGAGGATGTTCTTGACGACGGAGAGGGGGTGGCCGGCGGCGACTTTGGTCATGGCGGCGTTGTTGAGGGCGAGGACGGTGAGGGTCTGGCGGCTGTTGATTTCGTCGGCGAGCTTGGTTTGGGAGAGGTAGGAGTTGAATTGGGAGTACTCCGAGAAGCCGGAGAGCATTTCGGTGATGTTGTGGGCGGTGGCGGAGGCGGCGGCGAGAGCGAAGAGAGCAAGAAGCAGTAATGGCGATGAAGAAGCCATAGCCATTGTGAAAGAAGAGAAGAAAAAACAAGAATGGAGAGTGGAGTGAGAGGGTATTAGAAGGAGAGAGTAACTAGGGTTAGTTAATAAAAGGGAAGGAGATTGGGAATTGGGGCCATGTGGTCATCATGTTGGTGCTTTCATGCTCTGCTTTGGGGTTGGGGACACCACACACATACACAAAACACAGCTGGAAAATTGAAAAGGAAATAAATAATAAAGAAAAGAAAGGGGAATCACTAGTTGTAGTTTCTACTAGTTGTCTGTCATTAAATTTGAGAGTGGAGTTGTTGTTAGATGGGAGAATGGGAGGGAAATTTTGATAGTTCCTATAGTGCAAAACCATATAGAATGGGACACACATGTTTCCAAAGTATGGAACTCCTCTGTGTTGATTTAACATGTTAATTGTAAGTTCGAAACAACTTATAAGTAACTAGCTACTTGTTTGGTTACTCTAATGTATCCTTAGAAAAAAGTGTCACATGTAGATCTTAATGAAGAATATACTAGATTGTTCACTATAATGTACAAAATGGTAAATTTAAGAAGTTGAGCTTTTGTAGAGCTTATTTAAGGAGCTAATTTTTTCATAAACTCAATGTCTCTTGTTTGAAGGAGGAAATATGACGCATAAGTTACTTTTTTGTACTCATAAAATACAAATTTGGTTAATTGATTCTATTATGTTATATTAACTTGTGAAATGGTATATGTTGTTTCATAAACAAGGACGATCTGATTTGTTAATAATGTTGATCGAATCTGGTTTGTTAATAATGTTGGAATCGAGTCATGCTGGACCAAGCGGTAATTAATATATGATAATTATTATTATTTTATCCACCTTGCAAGGCCTTATAATTTTCATTTTTCCAAGTAGTGTTACTAGTGGTTATTTAGTGTAGTGTACTTATCTTGTGGTCTCCAAATCATCTCCATGTTTATATTGTTGCATCAAAACTACAATTGATTAGCTCCAATATATATAGCCATTTATTTCGAGCTCCAAAGTTTGAGCAGTGGCCAGTGAGAATGGTGTTTTTGTTGAATGAGTTAAAATTTTAAAATGTGGATATGGACTCCGTATGTTTGTTTGAGATAGTAGATATTTGTTTGCGTGACAGTAGCTTTTACATATGAAGTTGTGGTTTGGGATAAGTACAAATACAAATTTGAATTTACTCCTCATATGCATGATGGAGTTGTTGCAAAATCTGAAATTTGAACGGTTAGAACTGTAAGAATGAATTTTTGCAGAGATAATTATTCATTTTGAGTTGGATAGGATATAGGACCACAAGGGCAATAGGTATTTTTTTTACTGAGTTTTAGTGTAAATATTATAGGTCTCAAACTCACAACTTCAAATTAAACTAGAACAATATTTGATGATATTGTAAGTGACAACGAGCATGAGTGGAGCGATGCGTGATACTCAAGTGTTGTGTCGCTATCCGCTCTCGAAGCAGGCACTAAGATGCTACCCGAAGCGGTAGAAATTCTCTCGGCCTCGACTCTTTCTTACAATGATTAAAGAGCATTTGGGAGCTTCAAAGTTTTCTAGACGCTGGTAGTCAGCACACTCGAAAGATTAGAACTTCAACACTCATAACAAACGTCACTCCTCCAAGAACCAACCACACTACAACACATGATTTAGGTTTGTAAGTATGAATTGACATTCTATGGTAAGATGAAGATATCCCTTATAATTTACAAGAGATTTTCTCTTTTTATTTTATCTCCATAAAAGCACTAGTATCATCTCTTGTGTTGTGTGCTTTGGATTCTCCGCGCGAGTTGGAATTTATATTTTCACGCCCGAGACAATTTTTCGATTACACACTCGAGTCTTTACTAAATGCTACCCTCATACGTACATCAAGAACTCAAGAACAAGGATCTAAACCTCGAACTCTACCTTGAGGGCTCGAGCCACTATCTTTTTTCTCATAGTTGCGACATATATAAAATTTTAAAACAATTGTCTTAACACGTGTAAAAAAACAACAAATACATTATAATAGTTTTGGTTGACCCTGTGAAAATAAGTACATTTGTTACTTGTATATATTTCAATTATCTTCATAAAAATTAAACAAAACAACTTGTAAAATATCTTGGCCAAATGTGTGATTCATATCAAATACAATAGAAAAGTGATTAACTGATATGACCGTTAACATAAAACATACTGAACTGGTCTTTCCAGCTGACTTGATGGTAAACTTAGTCATTTCCCTATTCTTGACCAGAATGTAACCATTTTATTAAGCTTCTATCTCTAATTTTTGTTGCAATCTGACAATATAATAGAGAAAATAGTACATTGAATAGTTAGTTAATTTTTTATATAAAAAAATAACTGCACTAAATAATAAAAATAAAAAGCTTACAGATTAAGGAAAAAAAACCTTATATATCAAACTAATTAAAGCACTTTGCTTATATGGCAAACAAACGCGTGAGGTGACACCACGCGCTGGCGTGGCGCAACACTATTTGTCGTTGACCAAAAAATTCAAAATTCAATGAAATATAATTTTATATATTTAACCTTTCGCTGTGAGCTGAGTGTCGGCGTAACCGTAACAACGAAGTAAAAGAGAAAAAAGGGTTGTTGTAAAACGACGCTCTCTCCACCACCAAATTATTTGAGCACGCAAATCTCATGATCTCTCCAACATTTTCCTCTCATTTTCTTCATTGATATCTTCCAGATCTCAAATTTCCAAACCCTAATTCCACACGAACAGATCCAAAACAATGTCGTCCACAGCTCCTCCAATCCTCCCTCTCTCCTCCCACCAAGGCCCCACCACCACCACCGCCACAACGACCACCACAGTCGCCGCCGCTGACTCCATCCAGTCCGTGGTCCCCGTCGCGACTCCGGCCTTCCGCGCCTTCATCAACCATCTCTCCGAATCCCTCCGCCACGGCCTCTCCGATCGCCGTCCCTGGGCCGAGCTCGTCGACCGATCCGCCTTCTCAAAGCCGGAATCTGTCTCCGACGCCGCCCTACGCGTGCGCAAGAACTACACCTACTTCCGCGTCAACTACCTATCCGCCGTCGCCGCCATCCTCGCGTTCTCTCTCCTTTCTCACCCCTTTTCCCTCATCCTCCTCCTCGGCCTCCTCGCCTCCTGGCTCTTCCTCTACCTCTTCCGCCCCACCGACACGCCTCTCGTCCTCTTCGGCCGCACCTTCAACGACCGCGAGACCCTCGGCGTCCTTATCGTCCTCACCGTCTTTGTCATCTTCCTCACCAGTGTCGGATCTGTTCTCATATCTGCTCTCATGGTCGGCTTGGCCCTCATCTGCGCCCATGGATCTTTCCGAGCTCCGGAGGATCTCTTCCTCGACGAGCAGGAGCCTACTGCCGCTACCGGATTCCTCTCCTTCCTCGGCGGTACAGCCTCCAATGCCGCCGTTGCGGCTGCTCCTGTTGTTCAGGCACGCATCTGAGAGGATAACAAATTTGTTCCCGTAGATATGGATGACGGATCGAGCTAAATGGAGTTTGGGGTAATCAATTTACAGACAATCTTTTGTTTCATGGAAGAACATTTACGATTCTTTTGTTTTCTATTTGTTTCTGTAGACAATAAATGTGACTATGAAAATTATCTCTATAAGTAAATACAATACATAGAATTCATATTCATGCATTTTGAATTGATCTCTGCTCTTTTTCGGCTATTTCCCTTGAACTCGAAACCCTGTGTTGATTGATCTGAACTGATCTTATATGCAAATGTTATTGGATTTGCTTGTTACTTACACAGATCATATGTATGGCTATAGAAGTTTCCTATTTCATCAGTGGATCCTATATTGTTAGTTACAGATCTGTAATTGTTATCAGCATACCCTGTTTTGTTTTTGTATATACCTTTTTTAATAATGATGGATCTGTAGGCTTTAGAATGCAGTTTCGGAACTTATCATTTCTAGGATTTGATTTCAAGCCTTTTGATTATTTAGCATTGTTGCCTACGAGTTTCTTGTTTGACTTTTAGGAAGTACTATGGACCATGTTTATATGTATTTCAAAAACAGCAGTTTGAGATAGCTGCTTGTGTTTTTTAGGAATTGACTTAAGGTTACTTTGATGGTTGATAGTCTGTAATGGATCTTTGTTGCTGGTCGGATGCTTCATTTTGCTATGATGTTGAGAACTGAGATGTTAATTAAGATGTTTTAATTAGTTATGAAGCACGAAACACTGTTGGGGTAGCGAACGTTCTCTTTTATATATTCTATAATGTTGTACCCAAGGTCCCAAACACAACATTATAGAGTTTGAAATCCTTTGGTGGTTTACAGATCCAGTATTTTAATGGAAAATGTATTTGGATTTGTTATTTACATGGATTTTATGGCTATACAAGTTTTATTTTCATCAATTGAATCCATGAATGAACTTATTTCGTCAGTTGTGGATCTGTAAACGTAAACAATATACCTTACTGAATCATATGCAAATATACATCACTGAATTTTATGGCTATACAAGTTTTATTTTCATCAAATGAATCCATGAATGAACTTATTTCATTAGTTGTAGATCTAAACAATATACCTTACTGAATCATGTGCAAATGTACCTCACTGAATTGTATGCAAATTGTGTTATGAAGCTCCTTTGTGGATTCCTTGTTCCATTCTGAATATATTCTAGGCTTTAGGATATGGTTTCAGTTCTTTTGATTATGTTTTGCATTCTGTATTCAACCAAAGGTTGACTGATCAGTTGGTGAATGTGTAATGAATTTGTGTTCTTTATATGTATTCTGTTGCTATGCCTATGAGTTGCATGAGATTTTGAATTATATGCATGACAAATATGAAATTTGAGATCCTGGTTGTGGTAGTTTAAAATCTATACATTTTATCTTACTGTGTTTGTGTACACCTTATTCATTGTGAGTGGATCAGTTGGCTTAAGAATTTGATGAGGTCTTTTGATATTGTAGCCTTATGTATTTGTCTATTGTTCATAGAAAATCAAGAATATTGCTGAATATTTAGGGTTTGCAAATATGGTTAGGTTGTTGGTGGATCTGACCAATTAGTCTATGTTGTTGGTCTGTCTGGTAAATTCTGAAATGCCCTTGAATTTTAGATGTTTGAGTTGTAGGTACAAAATATGAAAGTTGGTTGGGGTTGGTTTACATTCTTCATATATCATGCAAGGTCTTTTATTTATTCTGTTTTCTGCATGGAAATAAATGCAAATCTGTATTCTTTATTGACAAATTTCTCCAAATTTAATGTCTATATATTATATTGATGGATTTTGGAAGGATTTATGTTCTCTTGATCTAAAACTTTTCATCTCCATGTATGTAGAATTAGAAACTTTTGGTGGTTCATAGAAGAGGTGGTTCTCTGAGTCTGTAAATGTATATGTATTCACATGTGTATGTAGCAGCTGGCTGGGGATTTGAATGCATTGTGTTGCTTGCAGCCTCTAATAACTGGATCTGGAAATAAGCAACAGCAAAAGGATTTGCTGCAAAAGTGAAGAACAAAGATAAGGACTTGACTTGACTATACAACTCCATTAACCTCTAGGTCCTCTACCAAACACAATATGGAAAAAATTCCTGAATTAACTTCCATGGGCCACTAAAATAAGAGTTGAAGAATTGCACAATTATCAAGATTAAGGCCCAATAAATTGAGGGGCCAAACCAAAACTAAGAAATTTTCTATATAGTGTGCCGGAATCTCAACCATGATTTATTGAGTCAGTCTCTTAAGCAAAACACAAACTAAATGGATTCGGGCAGTCACAAATTCATTGGAGCTAATATGAGTGTTAAATGATGATGTGACATCAGCTTATTGCAATGAATTTTTTGGCTGTGAGAATCTCAGCCAATAAATCATGGTTAAAATTTTTTTCTTCTCTATATATAAATCACACGTTATCCTTGTTCGTTTTACAGTTTGAGACTACTCCTAATCGAGATTTCATCACTCCTCTATGTAAGTGAGCTCTTTACACAAACCCAGGCCTTTAAAGTTATATTCTGCATAATCTGTTATTTTAGTACATTGTTTTCATTAACCGGTAAATTAATTATTTTAATTTTCAAGGAGGCACTTGTTTTTTATTTGAGCTCAAATAGAAAACAATTTTATTGCATCAAATCATTCTCCAAGAGAGCATAATTGAAAATCTCGAATTTTGTATAATTAATTAATATTTTAATTTTTTTAAGACACATTCATATTTTTAATGAAAAATTATACGAAATTGACATAATAATCACTCAAATCGGATATCAAATAACAAAGTTATGAATTTTCTTTATTTTTATCCCATAAAACTATAAGGGCATAAAAGACTTTTTAATGGTCAAACTGGCTCTTTTTTGTGTGCTTATAAGCTGAAAAATGAGAAGATGTGTACCCCCAGCTTATTTTTTATGACAATCACTAAAGGGATTCGAAGTCCAATCCAACTATCAGAGCCTGACATAAAAATCGTAAACTGAGCAAGCGCTCAAGTTGCAAGATTACAAACTCACTAACAAAAAAAAACCAAGAAAACTACCCGAGATGAGTCGGATGTCTCTGAAAGCCAAACCAAAGGCACCAGCACTAAAAGACTTCCATTCGATCTGGATCACTCCTCCGACTCGAAATCCACTGTGACGTTAACAATCACACTTGTTCAAACATCACATTATATCATAATTAATGAATAACATATATTGTTGTGGTCAATTGGTCATGCAACGGCAATCCTAAATGAGCTAGTGAAACAGTTTATGTTCATCAATTCCATTCCTTTACAAATGGGTGGGTGATTAATGGTTTTACAAGGCAATCTTATAGAGTTGTTGAGAGTACTAAAAGCAAAAATGTGAATTTGATGTTGTCTTAATTATTGGTCATTCTTGGAATTATGATGTTTGTTGGGCCACTTAATTAAGGTCGTGCACATACTTGTAAATAAATGTTGTGTAGTAGGCAGAAAATAAATAGGAACTATTTTCACTAATTAGCAATTATCTTGATAAATTCTGCAACCTAATGTCTTTTTACCAAAATAGCCTCATCATCAATCATGATCACTCCTGCGTTCCGTACCTGAAACCCTCTTTCTCGCCGATGATGGGTCAGTCAGTACCATAATGACCCACTTTTTGGAACCATACTGTAGCCTTTATAGTCAAAGCCCATCTTTATGGTCTTCGGAGAGAGAAACTCACAGTTTACTAGATTTATGTAAAATCTAATAAATAATTAAATATAGCCGTTGGAGCAAATGACCCCAAAAAGGGTCAGGTGGAGAAGAAGATGTCCATAACCGTTCCAGAGTGAAGACATTAGACACTCCCACCGATCGCCAAAACTAGCCGTTACTTCATTATCATCATCTTCAACACAAAAACTATATTCTCTCTGCCCTCACGTGCCTTCTGGCAGACCACACCTCACCTCACCTCCTCTTTCTCTCTTATTTAGCTCCTTTTCTTTCATTTTCTCTCATTAATCTTGCAGAGAAGCAAAAACAAAATAAAAAAGTTCAAGAAACAGAGCAAAAACAGAGTGCTCTGCAAGCTTCTTCTTCTTCCAAATTTCTCTGCAAGTTTCTTCCTTTTCGAATCATGGAAAATACCCATTACATTTTCGAGCAGTTCAAGCGTTTTCACAAATGGAAGCTTCAGTTTCTCCTCTCTCTGTTCCTGTTTCTCCACTTGCTCTGTTTTGCTTCGGCTTCGTCCTGGGATGGCGTCATGGTCACCAGAGCCGATTACCAGACGCTCCGAGCCATCAGGCGCGACCTGGTTGATTTCAAAGGCGTGCTGCGAAGCTGGAACGATTCTGGGTTCGGTGTTTGCTCTGGAAAATGGGCTGGAATCAAGTGCGTTCGGGGTCAGATCATTGCGATCCAGCTTCCATGGAAAGGTCTGGGAGGCAAAATCTCGGAGAAAATCGGTCAGCTCCAAGCTCTGAGGAAGCTCAGCCTCCACGACAACCTCCTCGCCGGAAACATCCCCACCTCTCTCCGGTTCCTCCCCAACCTCCGAGGCGTCTACCTCTTCAACAATCGCCTCTCCGGTTCGATCCCGCCGTCAATTGGTAACTGTCTTTTTCTCCAAACTCTTGATTTGAGCAACAACACACTCTCTGGCCCAATCCCACCTAGTCTTGCAAATGCCACAACCTTGTACCGTCTCAACCTCAGCTTCAACTCCTTGTCGGGTCCGATTCCGGCGAGTCTCACTCGTTTCTCGTCTCTCACCATATTTGATCTTCGCCACAACAACCTCTCTGGTCCAATTCCAGATACTTGGGGTGGAGCTAGAAACAACAACTCTTACCAGACCTTGACCCTTGACCACAATTTTCTCTCTGGCCCAATCCCAGTTTCTCTGAGAAACCTAAAATGGCTGCATGAGCTAGATCTCAGCCATAACCAGATTTCTGGGTCCATACCCAATGAATTGGGAAGCCTAGAGAAGCTTCAGAGACTTGATTTATCAAACAATGCTATTAATGGAACCTTCCCAGCTAGCTTCTCCAACCTTACTTCTCTTGTTTCCTTGAACCTTGAGAGCAATCTTCTTGGAAATGAAATCCCAGAAAGCTTTGACAGGTTACAGAACCTGTCAGTACTTAATTTAAAGAGTAACCAATTTAAGGGTCCAATTCCAGTTACTATTGGGAACATCTCAGGGATTAGCCGAATCGATTTGTCAGAAAATGGGTTCTCTGGGGAGATTCCAGATTCACTTGCTGATCTGACAAAGCTTGAATCTTTCAATGTTTCTTATAACAATCTCTCTGGACCTGTCCCTTCCCTGCTTGCAAGGAAATTCAATTCAAGCTCTTTTGCTGGTAACATTCAGCTTTGTGGGTTCAGCTCATCCACACCATGCCCTTCCTCTCCTCCACCTGAGAACCCTCCTGCTCCTTCGCCGGAGCAATCCATGGGCATCCACCACCGCCGCCGCAGGCTCAGTACTAAGGACATTATCCTCATAGCAGCTGGAGCACTCCTAGCTGTTCTGCTTCTACTGTGCTGCATTTTGTTGTGTTGCCTGGTGGGGAAAAGAGCTGCTTCGAAAGACAAGAATGGCGGCGGCGAGACTAGGAAGAGATCGGTTGCTTCAGGAAGTGTGGAGAAGGGGGTGGCTTCAGGCCCTGAAGCTGAATCCGGGGGCGAAGCTGGTGGAAAACTGGTTCACTTTGAAGGGCCTTTTGTGTTCACAGCTGATGATCTGTTGTGCGCCACGGCGGAGATAATGGGGAAGAGTACTTATGGGACGGCGTATAAGGCGACATTGGAGGATGGCAATCAAGTTGCTGTCAAGAGGTTGAGGGAGAAGACTACCAAGGGGCAGAAAGAGTTTGAGAGTGAGGCTGCTACTTTGGGCAAGATTAGGCACCAAAATCTGTTAGCTCTCAGAGCCTATTACTTGGGACCCAAGGGAGAGAAGCTTCTTGTCTTTGATTACATGCCTAAAGGGAGTCTTGCATCCTTCCTACACGGTAAGTTGATTTGGTAAACCCTAGATTTATATGAAATGAGCATTTCATTGATTCTTGATTCATGTTATCTGATTAGTTAAATATGAGATATGCATATATGATTCTTGATTTCCTGTTAATAGAGCTATATGAAATGAGCATTTCATTGATTCTTGATACATGTTAGCTGATTAGTTAAATATGAGAGATGCATATATGATTCTTGATGTTACATTGAATTGTCAGTACTGATTCTTGATTTCCTGTTAATATAGCTATATGAAATGAGCATTTCATTGATTCTTGATACATGTTAATTGATCAGTAACATATGAGATGTATATATATGATTCTTGATTCCATGTTAATAGAGCAATATGATGAGCTATGGGAATATCTATGGTCAGTATAGAGTTATATGAATTGTCTGTATTGATTCTTGAATCTTGATTCATTCCATTTGATGTCTTGATCTTGATCTCATGATACGAAAGATTTGGGTAATATATATCTCTAGGAAATTGGAACTGTATGCAATGAGCATTGATTGCTTATAACTCGAAATTTGAATTCTAATTTTCTGTATGCAGCTCGCGGTCCTGAGACAAGCATCAATTGGCCGACAAGGATGAACATAATCATTGGCATTGCGCGAGGCCTAAACTACCTCCACACAGAAGAGAACATGGTACACGGGAACCTCACATCGAGCAATGTCCTACTCGATGAGCAAACCAATGCTCACATTGCAGACTACGGCCTCTTCAAGCTCATGACTGCTGCAGCCAACACTAACGTGATCGCCACAGCAGGAACGCTAGGCTATCGCGCCCCAGAGCTTTCCAAAACCAAGAAGACCAACACAAAGACCGATGTTTACAGCCTCGGGGTGATCATTTTGGAGCTCTTGACAGGAAAATCACCCAGCGAAGGACCGAATGGCGAGGACTTGCCTCAATGGGTGGCATCAATAGTGAAGGAGGAGAGGACAAACGAGGTTTTCGATTTGGAACTCTTGAAGGACACGCCAACAATTGGCGACGAGTTGCTCAACACATTGAAATTGGCTCTACATTGTGTTGATCCTGCACCGGAAGCAAGGCCGGCGGTTCAGCAAGTGATTCAGCAATTGGAGGAGATTAGGCCAGACCAAGCTGTTGCAGATTCTGGTGATGATACAGCCCTGGTACCAGTAACAAATGAATAGACAAGTCTCATATATATAGAGACAGTATTGCAACAATAAGAGGTTTTGTTTCAGTTTTTGTCATGGATATGGGTTTAGGTTATAGTTCATAGGTGGTGTTACTAAATTCTTTAATTCTTGTTATTTGTTTGTCTTGTATATGTATATGAGCTTGATTCAATAGCACAAGTATTCTTTTTTGGTTTCAGACAATTGTAATGTATTTTTGGTTCATAGTTGGTGTTACTAAATTCTTTAATTCTTGTTATTTGTTTGTCTTGTATATGAGCTTTTGTGACAATTGATTCAATAACACAAGTATTCTTTTTTGGTTTTAGACATTTGTAATGTATTTTTTTTCCTTAAGAAAAAGTACTTAATATTATTAATCCGGAATCGGGATGAAATCAGAATGGGACATTGACACATTGTGAACCAATCCAACCGATAGGACTTAATACATACTCAGGCAATCGGGCGACGCAGTGAGCAATCTGATTCACCGATGACCTGACACTCTATTTTTAATTGTCCTATGTTGAATAATTTTCACAATCTTAGGTGAAAGTAGGGGTGGTCAGCGGTCGGTTTGGTCGGTTTTTTTCTAATTTTCAAACCAAACCACTATTAGCGGTTTACTAAAAAGTGTGACCGTCATAAAAAAATATTGAGGTCAAACCGAACCAAACCACTCATTTTTGGGCGGTTTGGTTTGGTCGGTTTGGCGGTTTAGGCTATAGGTTAAATGAACATTAGATCATAAAAAAATCGATTATGATATTATCATATTCAAAGTGAAAATGTAAATATTTGTTTGGTTTGATACTTTGAGCATGAGAGTTACGTTGAAATTAACGTATTTGGAGGTATAAAGATTTGAAATTTTGTTGTTTCTTTGTTGAGATTATTATTTCATTGTTTTTTCTACACTTAATTAGATTTTTCTACATTTGTCTTTTGTGAGTCGATAGATTTGGTTTGCAATAAAAAACACAATTCACAATATAGATTAGAAAATTATATATCAAAGTGTAAGGGTGATGTTACTAAAATATTCACAACTAAGTGACGTTTTTTTTAACTTTC
>JAYMTF010001856.1:0-20979 GCA_036897485.1 Pelargonium nanum | reverse complement strand
TGGAGGTGGAGAGAAGTGAGGATGGGTCTTTTAGCGGAGAAGGCATAGCCAAGTCCCTGAGAGTGACAATGGTGGAAGAGGAAGGAGAGGCGGTGAGGGCAAAGGCTAGAGAAGCCGGTGCAGTGTTTGGGGACAAGAAGCTGCACCAAGATTACTACTTTAATGGGTTCATTAATTACTTGAAAACTGGGATTGCCATCACTAATTAAGCAGCTTAATGTACCGGTTTGGGGATGTTGTTTCTTTGTTTGTTTTAGTCTTAAGACAATAAATAGTAAGAGCTTCCTAATTAAAAATTGTCCTTGGCCCGATTGTAATCTAACCCACTGGGATGAATCAATTAGGCCCAATTATGCACCTTCTTTGTAGCCGCACCATTAGCAACTAGCATTGTCTAGCGTATCTAACTCGGGAGTGGGAGTGACGTACACATCATCCTTAATATAACAAAATTGATAAACCACCTAAAGCTGATCTGTTTGGTTGGCGAGAAAATGGAAGGAAAATCTAGACGCATAGGGTAAAATTGCTGGTTCCTTTTCGCCTGTCTCTATCTATCACAAATTCACAATGCTAGTACCTTCCATGGCCATGAGGTGTGTATAAGTTCTGGTTTATTTTATCATTTTTTTTTGTAGAGGATCAAACGCTTATTTCTCTCTTCCTAGAACAGTAGTGTAGAGACCAGCAAAGCAATTAGTAAAACACACACACACTAATTTCTCTAGTCTGTTCTGATGTTATATATATTACTAGTAATTAGCACTTTTAAGTGCAATTGTCAGGATATTTCGTTACAGTTGAAATTGTTGAAATCCCAAATGGGAAAGCTCTTGATGTCAAACAAAAAGATTCCAAAATGAATTTTCATAATTTGCATTCATGTGGATACAAATGATTTGACTTGTTTTGCTTATTAAATCGATCCGATTGTCTAAGGCCGGCAAACAAATAATGTTCAGTGATGACAGATTGGCATTGATAACACCTTCCTTGTTTTCTATTTTGTTTCTATTTCTTCAACTTGTTCCTCATATTGAAATTGCTGAGATCATCCGCATTTTCTTTATGCTCTTTATCATCTGTTCCTGTTCAAAATTCAACCAAAGTTTACTGGCGTCGAAGATTTAAATTACAAAGTTTTGATATCATTCCTATTCATCCTTGATCTTTTTGTGTATCTGAGTGAGTATCATGGCAGGTGCCTTGGTGGGTGGGGCTTTTCTCTCTGCTTTCCTTCAGGTGGCGTTTGACAGGATTGCTTCTCTTGACACCTTAGACTTCATCCGTGGAAGAAAAGTCACCAAAGTGTTACTAAAGAAGTTGAGGATAAAATTATTGTCCATCAACAAAGTGCTAAATGACTCAGAGGAGAAGCAATTTATGAATCCTGTGGTGAAAGAATGGCTTGATGAGCTTAAAGTTGTTGTCTATGATGCGGAGGACCTCTTGGATGAGATTGCTACTGATGCTTTGCAGCACCAATTGGAGGCCAAATCTTGCAGCAGCACAAGTCTGGTACATTATGCCATCTCTACTTGTTTTAGACATCGTTTTGCAATTCCATGAGAATTCTTTGAAAAAAATCATTTTTTTAATTTTCTATTTTCTTTTATGTGTGTGAATCACTACTCTACTTTTCCTCCGACTAAAGAAAGAAAGAAAGAAATAAGAATACCACATATACATCACGGACCATGCACTTCCGCCAACAAAAGAATAATGAATTTTTGTTTTAATTCTAAACAGAGCCCTCCTTTTGACGAGAAAATGGAACTCAAGTTGAAAGACGTTCTTGACAGGTTAGAAATTCTTGTTCAAGAGAATGAAGTTATTGGCCTGACAGATGGTGTAGGTGAGCAACCACCACAAAGGTTGCCTTCCACTTCTTTGGTAGAAGAATCTGGTGTCTATGGTCGAGATGCTGATAAAGAGGCAATACTAAATTTTTTGCTATGGGATGATGTGAGCAACAATGCAGTTGATGTGATTAGCATTGTTGGCATGGGTGGGGTCGGCAAGACCACTGTTGCTCAGCTTGTGTACAATGATCCTCAGGTGAAAGAGCATTTTGACCTTAAAGCATGGGTTCATGTTTCGGAAGTATTTGATGTTTTTAGAGTTACAAAAACCATTCTCGAGGCAGTCACTCCTGAAACTTGTGATATCAAGGACCTTAATCTGCTTCAAGTTAGGCTCAAAGAAAGTTTGGAGAGTAAGAAATTCCTAATTGTTTTAGATGATATTTGGAATGAGAGCTATATCAATTGGGAATACCTGAGGATTCCTTTTAAGTATGGAGCACGAGGTAGTAAGATCGTGGTCACAACACGTAATGAAAGTGTTGCATCAATCATGCGCACTGTTCCTATGCATCATCTGAAGCCAATATTGGATGAAGACTGCTGGTCTTTGTTTGCAAAACATGCACTTGATGGTACAAGCTCAAGTTCACATCCAAACCTTCAAAGGATTGGCAGAAAAATTGTGAAAAAGTGCAACGGCCTACCTTTAGCTGCAAAAGTTATTGGCGGAATCCTGCGTTATAAAACAGATGATAAGGAATGGGATAAAGTTCTGAACAGCGAAATTTGGAGTATGCCAAGTAACGGAAATGACATTCTTCCAGCTTTGAGATTAAGCTACCACTATCTCCCGTCATATCTTAAACGATGCTTTGCTTATTGTGCACTTTTTCCTAAAGGTTGTGATTTAGAAATTAAGAAAATAGTACTAGTATGGATGGCAGAAGGCTTTTTAAAAGATCGCGGTGGAAACCACAGAATGGAAGACGTCGGAGTAGAGTACATCCATGAATTGATATCAACGTCCCTTTTCCAGTGGTCATCAGAAGGTAGTAGATCGCATTTTGTTGTGCATGACCTCATCATTGACTTGGCTATATTTGTCTCTGGAGAATTTTGTGTAAGGTTGGAAGGTGAAAGTTCACTTGAAAGAAGAAGAAGAGTTGGAATCAAAACTCGACATATTTCAAGATTTGGAAATAAGCGTCATGACAATGTGGAAGCTAAAGCCTTTGCTGAGTCCAAGTTCTCACGCACCTTTCTACCATTGACCTTTTTTGTAAGTTGGAGGGCACATTTCAAGATAAGTGACATGGGACTGCATAATTTGTTGCCAACGCAAAGTTGCTTGCGAGTGCTATGTCTGGCTGGCTATTGTAATTTAATAGAGCTACCTGATTCGATTGGTAATTTGAAACGTCTGCGTTACCTAGAGCTCTCCCGTACTGATATAAAAAAGTTACCTGATTCTGTATTGACTTTGTACAATCTGCAGACATTAATATTGTTCCGTTGCCGGTCCCTCACAGAATTGCCCACTAACTTTGGAAAGCTAGTAAATCTTCGTCATCTGGATTTTAGTAGAACACTGGTTAAAGAGATGCCGTCACAACTGAGCAAGTTAAAGGACCTCCAAACATTGAATGAATTTATTGTGGGCACACATCATGGGTCTAGCATAGGGGAGTTGGAAGGCCTCCAGGATCTTCGTAACGAACTTACCATTTCGGAGCTACAGAATGTAAAAGATGCTATTGATGCTTCAAAAGCCAAGTTGGAGTATAAGAAATACCTTGAAAAGTTGGTATTAAAGTGGGGTGGTTGTAATACCAATGATTCAGAGAAGGAAAGAAATGTACTCGACAAATTGCGACCTCATACAAACTTGAAAGCATTGTTCCTTGTAAACTATGGTGGGACAAGATTTCCAGATTGGTTAGGGGATAGCTTATTTTGCAATATGGTTTCCCTAGAGCTCAGTGATTGCAAATATTGTTGCTGTTTGCCATCATTTGGACTTCTACCTTCTTTGAAAGAACTCTCAGTAAAAGGGTTGGATGGAGTGGTAAGTGTGGGTCTTGAGTTTTATGGGGTTGGTTCTTCTCCATATACACCATTCCAATCACTTGAGATATTGAGATTTTCGGAGATGTTGCAGTGGCAGGAATGGACTTGGTTTGATGGTGGTTCAGCTTTTCCCCGCCTTCAGGAGCTTCACCTGAAGAGATGCCCCAATCTAAGGGGTACCTTACCCAACCACCTTGTTAGCTGTTCAACAAAACTTGTGATTATAGAGTGCAATGAGCTTGTAGCTTCACTTCCAAGTACATTATCTATTATAGACCTGGAGTTAAGGGAATGTCAGAAGGTGCAACTGGAGGAACTTCCGCCCAGATTGAAGAAGCTCTCTGTTAAGGGCTTCTCTAATCTTCCATACTTCGACAAGAGGAGTAACCCACTCACCGGATTGGTAACTCTCAAAATTGAAAACTGTGATTCAGTCAAGTCCATACCATTGTACCTTTTCCCCAACCTTACACTTCTTCATCTGTGGCGGTGCATGAACTTGGAATCCCTTACAGTTTCCGATGGATCACAGCCTCACCAGCAATATATCTCATCTCTTGTTCGCTTGTACATCTCTGTTTGCCCAAATTTTCTCTCTTTCCCGGAGGGAGGATTGCATGCACCCAATCTGAAACATCTGACCATTACCAACTGCAATAAATTGAAGTCGCTGCCCGAACAGATGCACAACCTTCTTCCATCTCTCCGGCATTTAGTTATAGAATTGTGCAGAGAAGTTGAGTGCTTTCCTGAAGGGGGTTTGCCCTCCAATTTGATTACACTTCACTCTGATATTATGATCTCACGTTCGGGTTTGCAAAGGCTCTCTGATCTTCAGAAGTGTTACATCAGAGGTTCACGTGAAGAAGAAGTAAAAGTGGAGATCTTACCGGAGCAGGGTCAGCTGCCCACTAATCTTAGATACCTTCGTATCTCACACTTTCAAAATCTGAAATCACTGGATCACAACGGTCTTAAACAACTCAAGTGTCTTGAAAGCTTTTACGTCTCCAACTGCCCAATGCTTCAGTCATTGCCTGACGAGGGACTTCCCACTTCCCTCTCTTCTCTACATATCTTGAAATGTCCTTTGCTGGAGCAACGGTGCCAAAGAGAGATAGGACAAGATTGGCCCAAGATTGTTCATATCCCCAACTTATTTGTTGGACATTGATTCAGATTTCAGAGGTACCAAATAACAGCTTTCATGCTTACTATTTTCTATACTAATGACTAGACAATTTTGAAGTGCATTCTGTCTGGTTATTCTTATATTTTTAGACAACCTCCTCTGCATGCATATATGTGTAATTACTTGATTGTTAAATAGCTTGGAAATAGGATGCTTCTGCAGTTCTGCTACATATACTTATGTTGCTGCACACATTCACTGAACTTTTTTACTATGTATATACAGAAAATGGTCCATCTTTTCAAATTTACAACAGTAAAAGACCTATATTAGAAGTTTATAAATAATAGTTATATATATACCTATACGAACATTTATAAATAATAATTACTTGTATAAAAAAAAAATGAGAGTAAGCAATTTATACCAGAATATTTGACTCCACGTGAGTCACTAATGAAAGTATAACACTTCATAAACAAACTATTTTATAATCTGATTCGCAGATCTCAAATGTTTATAAAGATCAATTGAATTGAGTATGGCATTTCTTCGTAAACAAATTTGACTGCAATAAATATGACTATATGAGTGATGATTATGGAATTCTCATATTTTCATGGGAAATAATTTTTTTCATTTATCAAGTTGTGTTTGTGTTTTCCTGTGAACAATTTTTTTTTGTTGCACGTACAAAAGTAAATACACTATTACACATGAGCTAAATATAAAAATGCAGTATTTAAAAGAAAGGATCAAATATCTTGTAGGTCTCTGAATTATTAGAAACCGACCAGTTTGGGGTCCAAATTTCATAAACTCATAAGTGAGTCCCTCAATTAGCATTAAAGCAACTTAAATGAGTCATGATGTTACCATCAGTTAAGTTTTCTGTTAAATGTGTTTATGTGGAAATAAAATTAAACTAAAGATAAATTAAATGCATACATAGCGCTGACGTGTCATCTAATTTTTTTAAAATAATGTATTTAATCAAAACGACGTAGTTTTGATGGGCCAAATTTTAAGTTTCAAAATTTTAATGGGTATAAAATAAAATTTGACAAACTTGAGGGTCAAAGTCAAAACGACGTAGTATTGGTAATTATGCCCAGCAAATTTTTAAAATTGTATTTTAACCCAAATTAAACTACACCGTCTTGATTAAAAATATTATTATAAAGTTTTCATGTACCCATTAAAATTTTGAAATTGGCCCATCAAAACTACGTCGTTTTGACTAGATACATTATTTTAAAAAAATTAGATGACACATTAGCGCCATGTATGCATTTAATTTATTTTTAGTTTAATTTTATTTCCACATAAGCACATATAACGGAAAATTTAACTGATGGTAACAACATGACTCATTTAAGTTGTTTTAAACTTTTAATGCTAATTAAGGAACTCACTATGAAATTTGGATCCCAAACTGATCGGTTTCTAATAATTAAGGGATCTACAAGGTAGTCGATCCTAAAAGAAAAAACAGCCCAAAATAAATAACGGATATGATGCAGAAGGAAAAACCGAAAAAAGAGAAAAGCGTGAACAGAACTGTTTTTTCTTGTTCTTTTTTTTTTTCATTTTCTTTTTCAACAGCAATCAAGGCATGTTCACCAGTTGTCCTGTGATATAAACTGATTAGATTAAGATTCTTGTGGAGACCAATCTTGCGGGCCAGGCGCAATATAACGATGTTCTTGACTCCTTGTCAACCAAAACAAGAATACAGAAAGCTCTCATTTTTTTTCGGAGAACAGCCATAACATACACTAACCAACGATGTCCACCCCCAATTCTTCTGATGCTTCTCTCACCACACATAGGTAACCTCAAATCTTCTCTTCTTCACTCTGATTCTTCAACTCAACCTGTTTTAGCTCTTGGGTTTCCTTTGTTTTTTCACTTCCTAGTGATCTCAGTGCTCTCTCAACTTCTGTTATCTTCTGATTGGGTCTGTTTCAACTATTTTTATGGTTTAAGATCGAGCTACTCTGTGGGATTCAATTGTTTTGAGCTATTTAAGTTGACCCCATTTTGATTCATGAGGGAATCTTTTCCTTTTCAAGTTTCAGTTATCACGAACACAATTAGAAAAATACCATTTTGATTTGTGAGAAGTCATTTTCCTGGCCCTTTTAATGGTGTGTGTTTTGTCGATTTGAAGATATCAAGACTCTGATAGGTCTCAGGAAATTATAACAAGTAGACTAGTTGTTTGGCCCTAATTTGTGTTGTCAGGATTGTTTAAGGACTGCCTAATTTGTGTTGTGGGACTCCATGAATTGCTATGGACTTGAAACAGTGCAATTTGACCATTTTGGGTGAATCTTAATGAATTTTTGATTTTTTTTTTCAAGTTTGATTTTTTGGGTATATGTTGGCACTTATTTTCGCACTATCCATGCCTTGTGGTATTTATGGTGAAAACCATTCATTAATGTGTTTTCTTTATGAGTTGGGTAGATTTTGTGCAGCTGTATTCTTATCTACTAGTTTTAAGATGACCCTTATAATTGCAAGTAATCTATATATGGTGTTGATGTAATGATGTTGCTTGGCACAAGTGAATAAGTGTTTCATTTTCAAGTCTTACGATGCCAAGATTATCTACTTATGTAGTTTATAGAAAACACCTGGAAGCTACTTATTGATGCAAAAGGGTTATTGCTATATGACCAATTAAATTGGAGGCATTGAAACTTGTGTTCAAATGAATTATCTAACTGTGTGGACAATATAAGTCTCTTGTGTGGACAATATTTTGTGGGGTATCTTCGTTTAACTAGTTATCTGATTGGTTGCTATACAAAATCATTGTTAACTAAGAATATTGCAAATCTAGACATTCTTAATATTTTGCTTCCTACATAGTCTGGAGTGTGTATTTTGAATTCTTTTGTCCTTTGCTCTTCCTAAAGGTGCATTCCTTAGCAGTACTACTACGCTGCTGGATTTGGTATTAGAGTTCAAAACAGCATAAACCTTCCATTAGCATAAGAGTTATATCAGTAGGAACTTTTTTGCATTGCCAAAAGGTTCTACAAATGATATGTGAACGTACTAATGTCAGTTCTAATTTGGTATTGTATTTGTGTTTTGATAGACATAGGCTTTATTGCTCGTTTTGACATCCATGATTGCCATATGACGACAAAAACAAATTTGATTCGAAGAATGAAGCTATTACCGAACATGATATAATTTTTTCCTGTATTTATTAGTTAAGAGAGTACACATAAAAGCCTACTAATAGCTGAACTGACAACAAACTCTGGTGTACTTTATTAAACCTTTATTCTGTGCGTACAAGTTATGTAGACAGTAGATTTTGACATGTATATTTTTTTTCTAGATTATTAGGCAAGGTGGCAGTAGTCACAGGTGGAGCAACTGGCATTGGAGAAAGCATTGTTCGTTTATTTCACAAGCATGGTGCCAAAGTTTGTATACTTGACATGCAAGATCATCTAGGGAAGCAGACCTGTGAATCCCTCGGGGGCGAACCCAACACTTATTTTTTCCATTGTGATGTTTCAAAAGAAGACGATGTTCAGCGTGCTATTGACTTCACTGTTGATAAATTTGGTACACTTGACATCATGGTCAACAATGCCGGATTGGCAGGTCAACCTTGTTCCGACATTCGCAACGTGGACTTATCAGAGTTTCAAAAGGTGTTTGATGTAAATGTGAAGGGAGTCTTCCATGGAATGAAGCATGCCGCTCGGATCATGATCCCTCTAAAGAAAGGCAGTATCATCTCCATCTGCAGTGTAGCAAGTGTCATAGGTGGCCTTGGTCCACATGCATACACAGGTTCAAAGCACGCAGTTTTGGGGCTCACCAAGAATGTTGCAGCGGAACTGGGTCTACATGGAATACGCGTGAACTGTGTTTCTCCTTATTGTGTCCCAACAGCATTGGCATTGGCTCACCTGCCTGAGGAGGAGAGGACTGAGGATGCGCTGGCTGGTTTTCGCACTTTTGTTGGGACGAATGCTAATTTGCAGGGGGTCGATTTGGCAGCTGATGATGTGGCCAATGCAGTGGTCTTCTTAGCTAGTGATGAAGCCAGGTATATCAGTGGGGACAATCTCATGATTGATGGAGGATTCACAGGTGCAAATCACTCCCTCAGAGTCTTCAGGTGATGACCAATGTTGCTCCTATATGCAGCCTCATCATTCTTGACTGTTATATACTTCTAATAAATGATGTATTCTATTTCAAAATGGTTTTACATACTATGGTGTCTATAGGTTTTTGCAAATAAAAGAATATGGTTCTATTCAATGCTAATATGCTATTTTATAGTGACTCAACTTCAGTTCATGTGGTTGCTAAAAATTGGTCAACAATAGTGTCTAAATCGATCCTCAAAGGCACAAAGTTGCTGACACAAGAATATAAGTGGTTGAGCAACTTGCCGACGTTTACGAGTTACACTTTACTTTTATTATAACTTCAGTCGATACAATGAGTTCAACCTTAAATTTCGAATCTACTTGATCTCTCTAAAATTACAAATTACCGGAGAACTAGCTTCTCGCCTCTTTCTGTTTATGGTCTCACCAAATTCACTATCATGTATATCAAATATGTTCAACATTTGAATCATGGCTTCTTGCATACAAATACATGTCTCAAGCATACAAATAACTAACACATTAAGGTTTCTTGTTGTATTGTATTTATACTGAAAAAGAGTAACAAATAGATTATCAAGATCTCAAGAGAACTTGTGTGAGAGAGAATATCATGATTCTTTGAACCTTCCATTGAAAAACTAGGCATTTGCACATAAAGAAAACTTAACATCCTTTGTACAAAATAGAAGAGGAAAAAAAGAAGGAAAAAACTCATCCTCATGTGATCAATTCAATCATATCTTCTAAACCTCCATGCTGATACTGAAAAAAGAGGTTTTTCATGCCAGAAAATAATCAAACATCCATTTTCTTCTCTGATATTATAGCCTGCACCATAGCTCTGCTGCAACATTCTCCTTGCCTGCAACATTGCATGGTAGCTCAAAGCTACCCTCCCAAACCCACACTGCTCCAGCCTCAGACTCCATTTCTCCAGCTTCTCATGTCTCTCTACTCTCTCCGCTCCCTCGCACGCTATGATGTTCTTTATTTCCTCCCCAAGAAGCATCTTCTCAACCTTTTGTCTCTCCAGTGATGATCTTGGAACAGTTGACTCCAAGCAATCAAACAGTGTAGCATAAAATTGCAATGCCTCCATGGCCCTCTCTATAAAAGTGGAGCCATTATGGTTTGCTTCTTGCTCTGTCATTACCATGACTTTTGGAGAAAGGCCACAAAGTGCTGTGAGAAAGCTTCCCATCTTTGCTGAAGCTGATAAAGACAACGGGGACGATGCTGATGGTGAGTCAATTGGGCTATGCATATGCATCAAACCTCTCTCGAGCCACTCTCCCAACGTTCGTTGGTTCATTTGAAGCACTCTCATCAAATGGGAATTTGAGTTTCTTGACGCTGAAGGCGAGTTCCTTCGCAAGGACTCGTCATCAGCTGCCAAAAGAGTGTGCAGCTGAAGTACTGAGCTAATTGCAAGAGCTTCTCCTGTCTTAACGCGCAAGCTTTCGATATCAAGATTCTCTAACTTGCTAACTATTGGATTAAACTGAAATGGGATGTCCAATTTCTCTGCTTCTTCTGTCAAGTGAAGAGCCACTTGTTCCAACACCTCCTTTTGTTCATTAATGCCTGTGATTCTCAGATGAGGAGGTCCTTCTGGCCTTGCACTCAATGTCTGCAAAAGATTGATCCACAGGAGAGGCTCACAAGAATTGAGATCAATGATATGAACCATCTTCTCTCCTTCCATTGCATCTACAATCGCTTGATTTGTGACCACGTACGCGAGCTTCAAGAAGGGGCATAGCTCAAAGAACATTCTTTGAACCTGAATTTTTTCTGAGATGGAAGATATCTTTGTGGAATTGAGGGCTTTGTGCAAACCAGGCCAACTTTTGAGCATCCGGTCAGCAAATGCCTCGGTGAAGTAAGCAGCAATTCTTTGAACTTGATCACCATCAGGAGAGGTGAGGTGGGAGATATGCTCAAGGGCAATATTTGCATTCTCAATGCTTCCAGCAGCAACGTGGTTCGCGCAGGCACGGAGCAGGTGGATGAGGTACATGCCCCTATCTTCAGAGTTCATCTCGCGGAGGTAGTATGGCGATCCCAAGCCGGGAGATAGAGCCATCCATGGGAAGAACTGAAGGGGTGATGAAGTTACTGATGATCCCTCCTCTTGAACCATTCCTGCCATTAAAACTAGATGCACCTGAAATAGGAATTTGAAAAATGTTTTGATACAACTAGGATTAGCCCAAATTCAACCACAGTTGATGCCTGTTCTTCACTAAGTAAACAGACTACTGTTTTATTTAACAGAAAGCAAAAGAAGCATATTCATTTCAATGTTACTGTCAACTTTTGTTTTGGATTCGACATAAACTATGCTTCTTATTTTTTCCGGTCCATTGGATGATAAAGAAAGTCTAAGAACTTCCAAAACTGTACTATGATTATCAAGCACCAAACATGCATAAATGGAATCAATAATTCTCATATCATAATAACAAAACAAGAACAAAAATATTTGCCATCAAATCTTTCAACAGAATCCAATATATGACAGAAAAGTGAAACTAGTCTCCTAATTTCATAACAAAATATAAGATTATTGCAAAACATTTCTATGTTTTCATTCCCAGTTACTCAACAATGCAAATCATAAGAGAACCAAAAAAAAATCATTTCCTTTTTGGCACTCTCTCAGCAAGAAGAGCATGAAAGATAATCCAACTACAATCAACAACAACAAAAATCATATTTTTAGACAAAAGCAGGCTATATTCAAATGGATAGCTTAGATGTTCATCAAAAGGAAGCAATATATTTAGGTAAACACAGATAGAGGCAAGAAAATTACCAGGAACAGAAGAGTTAAATCTGGTTCAGAAACTGATGAAGCACCAAATTCACAACTGGGTATTGAAATAGAATAGATACCCAGAAGAACCCCTATGAAAAGTCCCAAGCTTGGCTTGACCAAGCTCCTAATCTAACCAAAGTGGGAACAGAGCAATGCAAGGTTTGTGCCTGTGGTGGTGTGGTCTGGGGTTTTGTTGCAGGAGTGAGCCAGTGGGAATTAAAGCCCTTGTCTTGAAGGACCTTTCCATGGCAACATTAGCAACAATACAAGAGGCTGTTTTTGTCCTCACTAATCTGTTTGTCCTTTTGGGAGGGGATTTAGAGGAGCATGGAATTTCTGAAATGCAGTGCCTGAGCTGAGCTGAGCTGAGAGAGCCTCTGTTTATTTAGAGAATTTTGTCTGCAAGTGAAGTGGATGGGAATAAGAGCTGGCCAAACTTTGTTATTATGCCCCAACACAAGACCAATCCAAACATGTCCTAACAAAACCAAACAAAACAACCACCTTGCCTGCCTTGTTGCCTAGTGGCTGGGAGTGGGGATTGCAATGAAGGCCTCACAGGTCCTTCCAAAACCACCATTTTGGATTCTTTTCAAAGGGCATAGACCATCCACTTGGGACTTTCTTATATTAGGACAAAGAGACAACCATTGTTCTGAAACAATCCTAAAGTGTATGCAACATTTAACTTTAGAGTATATGTGTCTTGCTCTTGGCTGGGACTTCTTGGAATCAAATATTTTATCATGGTTTTGGTTTGAAAAAGGGTTTGGTGAAGCAAGATTATGATCCTTAATTCCTTATTAACCTGAGTCAGAGGTTTAGTTGTGTGCATGTTCTGTTCCAGCAACATTTGCAGCACAGCACTGGTTTTGATCTGCAAGTGCCTTAGTGCACATGCTAATGTTTCTCTTTTCTTCTTTTCATGGATGATTTAATTATCTACTCTAACTTTTTACCCTACAAACCATTATCCATAAAATGAGTCAGCTAAGTAGTTTTCCACCTCAATATGCCAAATATAGAGGACAAGTACTCTAAGCATCTATCTTTGGATATTCTCTACATTGGAGACATGTGACTATGTTCGCATGCCCGCGTTATTTGCATTTATATTCCGAGGTTACATTGCTACACACGTTTTGAAATCTAAATAGACAACGGAACATCCTAAATTCTTTGTTCATGTGTCCGTTGTTTATAGTTGCATATAGCGTTCAGAATAATCGTTTCGACTCTATGGCGTTTTTTTCTTTAGCCTATCGTTGTCTTGATTTCCTACCCCCATTGTTTTTAGGGTAAATGTTTAGTTTTTGTGTAGGGTGGGCTAGGAATTAACCAAATCTAACTATGCACAAGACACAAGATATGTATAGTGAGGTTAGGTGATATCAAGGTGTAGAATCTAGATATTATCTCTGAAAAAAGTAACATTTGGTGTGAAGTGGTAGAGTATGAAGTTTTGGGTGTTTTGCTTAGATTGGGTTGTGGGTTTGTGTGAAGCAGAGATTTGGCGTTTTGTTGTGAAAGCTTGTCTCTTGTCCTAAATGGGTGCCATCGTTGCTAACAATGTTTAGTGGGGGTGTTTTCAAGGGAAGACCAATTTGTAGCTTTGTTTAGTGGGAATTAATTTTTTTGATTACCTTAATTTTTGGACCAAAAGACCATGAATATTTTGTCTTAAATTCAGGTTAAAACTTAGCAAGATTGCATTGGAGGGTAGGTTAACAACAAACAACACCTTGCCTTGGGGAGTTGTTGAGAAGTTACACTCTTGTTTACTCTTTAATTTCTTGCTCATTTGAGGGGAGAGAGAGAGAGAGGAGAGCATTTTTGACAAGAAGATGATGGTTTTTGTACAAGGACAAGACCTTGCTATCAAGAGCTTTAGGGTTTGTTCTAAGGTTTTAATTTACTTTTTTCCAACTCAAAAACTTCCGATGTAGTAGCTGAACTATTACATAATGTGATGACAAATTTTGCATTTTCTTTTTGATTTACGCTCCCGCTCACATATAAGTGGGATAACATAATGGACCTTGCAAATAAATACGTGGACCAAGGTTTGAGTTAAGGCAGGCGGATAATTAGCATTAAACAGAACCAACTCGGGTATCTGCGTGCAAAGTTTGAAATAACAAAACAAATGAAAACCAATGATTTAGTAATTATTTTGTTGGAAATGAGAACATGAGCTAAAAAAAATATCTTGTGTAGTTGTGTGCAATGATTGATTATTCGAAATGAAAACTTCTTGTTTAGTTGTTAAAGTTTATTTCATAGTTGCAACTTAATGGGCTTGTAAAGGAAGCCTTAGCAGAAAGCATAAGAATTGCAAAACTAATGGGCCTTATAGTTTAGAAAATTGTAAAACTAACACTACCAAGTGGGCCTCAATCATACTCTCAAACTTTCATTTGTATTCTAATGGGCCTTCACATTGTTCTTAAAATGATTAGCCAAAATAAAGTTATCATTAGCATAAATTAAATCTAAACCTTCCAAAATAATATACAATTGATTGGGACAAAAGTGTTTAGCAATTTATCATTTTCGCGACATGTAATGTGCCACCAAACCCTTACGATTGTGCCTAAAAACGACCTATAAAAGTACAATGAGCAATTAAGAGCAATGCGAAAGCATTTTGTGTACAAATTAATTGAACCTTAATTAGCAAAGAGTCGAACAAATTTATTGAACCGTCACGACTTGTAGCCTAACCATATGCTGGCCTTCGTCAATTTAAATTTCAAAGCAAACAAATGAAAAACAGGAAAGTTATTCCAACATTATGTTGTTCATTTGGCATATTATTAGTATATGCTATTGAAATGTGACGACATTGATTTGGTAATTAATTAAGGCCAATGGCCATCACTATCACATACTAATCTTTGGCGTGTGTCTATATAAAATGTAGTTGTTCCTTTCCTTCACGCATATGTAATAATAGAAAAGCATATGAATGATAATTGAGAATTGGCCTTCAAACTTAGATACATCCAAATTATATTAATGGATATATGTATGTATCCTATTCCTAACTATATATGTCAGCACAAAACTAGTTACCGCTTTACAGATACGAGGGAAGGATTTAAGTGTCTTTAGTTTAGTGATTAGAGACATTTTAGATTTGTCTACTCAATTTTCGAATCTATGTTTTTATTTTGTATGTTGGAGTTCAAATCAGGCAGCTCATTTGATTGCTTTTACCGGCCCATAGACATTTGGCACTGTAGTTCCTACCCAAGTAAAAACTTCTAAAAAGAGAAAAGATTATCGTCAACAAATAGAATTCGAACTATAAACTAGTTTAGACTTTAGAGTAGCATTTGCCTTTATAGAGTGGGATTAAAATGCATTAGTTATGTGGGCTTCTTATCTATGTTATTTCATCTCTATGTAATTAATTAATTATTCTGCAGCTCACCATATAATTATAATAATATTATTTCGTCAATCTACTATCCGATATAGACCATATGTTTAATTTATGTGAATAATGGTGATGCAATATGTGATAGGCTATTATCTATCTAAACTTAATTTTATAAAATTTTATTTAACAACAAAATAATCACATTATTTGTATAAAATTTGTTTATAAATTATTATTCTGAAAAAATCATATTAATATATGGAAAAGATTAATAATAAAATACACTAGTAACACTATCTTAAATACAGAACACCAAGATTGCAAATCCAAAGCTTAATAATGTTAAAAATATTAATTGTGTAGCTTCCACAACAACTGAACAAAAGAAGAGCCGAAACAAAGCTAAATGAGCAAAAGCAGAGGACAAAATAAAATGATAGTTAGCGTCACAACCAATTTTGCGCATCAAACATAACTAACAATGTCACACTCTCCTCCAAAATAATTAAACAACCTATATTTTATCGGGGAGTATAAATATTAGAATATTTTGAATTTGATTCAAGAAATTTCGTATATCGCAATCACATATTATATTTATAGGTCAAACCATACACACACATATTAGAAAAATAGTATAGATAGTATAAATCTTGTGAAAATATTTATGTAACTTGATGACTAAGATTTCTTGATGTAACATTAGAGCATTTGTATTTATGGTCCCAAATGCATTACGACCACAATTCAGCTCTAAGATAACATAGTAAATTATTGTTTGTAAACTTCTAAGGGTACTGACCCGTCTATAAAAGTGATGGACCTCAAACTAAGTAAAATGATGATTTTTATTTAACACGACTCTATCTTCAACGTGACGTGCAAGTATGAGAATTAGGGATCTAATTTCAGTCTCGTTAATCGAAGTCACTCTTTGCATTAATAATTTGGTGATTCATCACCAAGATAATAATTAATGAACCAAAAAATACTAATACAATAGAGCCTATAGAATCAAATAACATTTTAATATATAATTTCTAATACAACAAATAGTTAAATACTAAATCACATACTAATATAGATGTGACAGTGTCCACATTTATTTGAGAGATTCACAAACAAAAGTCATCATAAATCTATATTTAAAATTTATTTAATTTAATTAGCTAATATCCATTAAAGCCTTGTGTACCTAATATATCCATATGTTGTGCACAAGAGTTACAAAATAAAAATCTATTTCTTAGTTCTTGCAACCGAAAACGGCCTACCACTTTCATGTGGAGTCCATACAAATTACAAGTAAAACATCCAAAACCAAATTCACTATAAATTCAAGACCTTCCCTTGTTATTTCCAATCCCAATAATAGGAAGCTCATGAAATTAGTGTCCAACATGAAGTTGAGCTTGAGCCTTGTTTGTGCAGTCACAATTTTCATTTTGCTGTCAGTTTTTTCCTCAGCCTCTCAGCTCCATCCTCTAGTGATCAGCTCAGCAAATGATCACTGGAATCACACTGCCATGTCCAGTTTCAGGCTAATCAATAGAAGATATTTAATCCACTGTCCCGATCCAAACCCGTATCTGCGAATCAATGTTAGCTCATCCTCTCCTCTTCCCGACGATGGATACATAAATGTTACTGTCAGTGGTGTCATACTTCCCGCGCCTTCAGACTGGATTGCCATGGTTTCGCCGTCCAGTTCTCAGTAAACAATTCTATGATTACTTATATTTATATCGCAACTGATATTCAATTTGATCATATTAAGTATGTACTTATTGTTATTTGTGTTGTTTTAATGGTGCAGAGCTGGTTATTGTCCTCAGGCTGAGGGATATTATATTCAGACAGGAGACACTAGTATGCTTCCTCTTCTCTGCCATTACCCTGTTAAGGTAACAACATATTTATATGCTGTGCACATATATCAGATTGTAAGTTTATAGATGAATTTTCGATAACTTTGTTCGATTTTTCTTGATTTGAGTTGAGTTGGGTTAATTATGTTTTGTATTTTGTTTCCCAAAGGGTCATTCATTAATGTTTATGATGTGAGCACACTTTGTGGATGAAGTAGCTACCTGCAGGTCACATGTAACCAGCTCAAGCCTCATATTTTTTATCAACTTTTTAAATTTTCTCTTATGCCATAAATAGGGTACCTTTTAGTGCAAGTTAACCCATTAACAAATTAACCTCAAATTCTATGTTTACATCAAATAAAATGGATGAGAGCTCATCAATCATCTTTTCAATAATGATCTTATGTTCGATTTACCAAATGAGTGAATCTTCGTTTCTTGATGAATCTTGTATTTACGGAAAACAACTTAAGGACAATATAATCGTATGTCACATCAATAAGTACAAAAGTTTAACACTACAAGTAACATTGTTCAATTGATTACATGAATAGACTAAAGTACTTTAGTTGACCATAGTAATCAAAATTGGATGTCAAAGACTGGATGTGTCTCAATATATGGAGAGTTCTCAACTTTTCTTTTATCCATTAATTAACCAGTTGTTCAAACTTTGAAGTCTCTTCTTTTCCAGAAAGAGTGAAACCTTATTTAATACCTTCCAACAAAGAAGCCACAGACAACAAGTTGTAATATTAGTGACTTGAAGCTAAAGACACTTAGTTCCACATGATTGCCAAAAGCTTCATTTCTTGCAAGAAGAAAGTAAACAAAAATGGATTAATGAACTGTTGCAGGCACAGTTCATGAGCAATGATCCAGACTATGTGAACTGCAACAAAAAGGAATGCCAGGAGAGAGATGCTGATGGGCAATGCTTGGCAGCAACTTGCAGTGGTACATTATCATTTCATGTCATCAACATCAGAACTGACATCGAATTCATATTCTTCGCTGATGGATTCGACGCACCTTGCATTCTGGAAAGGACCAATCCTATCAGCTTTGCCACTCCAGAAAAGCCCTTATATGGTCATCTTGCAAGCACAGATTCAACTGGAACATCAGTGAGCAATAGATTTGCCATTAGTACTTACATATATTCCATAATTCTCTTATGATCATGTGTTATTGAACATGAGTACTGGTGTTTCTTGCAGATGAGACTGACATGGGTGAGTGGTGACAAAGAACCTCAACAAGTACAATATGGTGGCAAAACAGAAACTTCCCAAGTTGATACATTTACACAAGCTGATATGAGTAATAAGTTGTTTTTATAGACCAATCACTTGTTTCATTATACTATACTATATCATGTTACAGACTTTAACTTCATGTTGTGAATTGTGAATCTTGATATATATAGGTCAAAATATTGCAAGTCCAGCCAAAGATTTTGGGTGGCACGACCCAGGATTCATTCACTCTGCAGTCATGACCGGACTCGAGCCTTCAACAACCTTCTCTTACAAATATGGAAGGTATATCTATAACAAATTATCAAATGTTCATGTTTTAAAGACCTAAAAAAACTAAAACAACCTTGTTGATGTTAAAACAATGCAGCGATTCAGTTGGTTGGAGCGACGAAATCAAGTTTCAGACTCCTCCGGCTGCAGGGTCGGATGAGCTCAAGTTTCTTGCATTTGGTGACATGGGAAAGGCTCCTTTTGATGGATCTGTTGAGCACTACATTCAGGTAACAAGTTTTGATTCGGGAAAATAGCGAAAACAGAGTTGATTAGTCTAAATTAAGTTTTGATTCTATACATGAAACAGCCAGGATCAATCTCTGTGGCTCAAGCAATGACTGATGAGCTAAACTCTGGCAATGTGGACTCAGTGTTCCACATTGGGGACATAAGCTATGCTACCGGCTTTTTAGTTGAATGGGACTATTTTCTCCAACTCATCACGCCTTTGGCCTCTCGGGTTTCCTACATGACAGCGATAGGAAACCACGAGAGGGACTATCCAACCTCAGGATCAGTCTACGGTTTGACTGATTCGGGTGGAGAAATTGGAGTTCCTTATGAAACTTACTTCCCAATGCCAACCTCAGCAAATGACAAGCCTTGGTACTCAATAGAACAAGCTGGAGTTCATTTTACTGTCATTTCAACTGAGCATGATTGGTCCGAAAACTCCGAACAGGTACAAATTTGAACCAAAAAACATATCATTTCTTGGTAATTTTTGCTAATGTTGGCACAATCTTGCAGTATATGTGGATGCAAAACGACATGGCATCAACTGATCGATCCAAAACCCCGTGGCTAATTTTTGCTGGGTAATTATACTTCACATTAAACCAAACAAAATGTGTGTTACTTGCTGGGAATTTGTGTAATTTTGTGTTGAAAACTTGCAGGCATAGACCCATGTATTCTACAGTAAGTTCCAGTGTTGATCAAAATTTTGTTAAAACTGTGGAGCCTTTGCTAGTGAGCAACAAGGTACATAAACTTGAATGGTCTCAGAATTAGACTATATATATATGTTGACATTGCTGATAAAATTAAAGAAAACATGAATTCTGTAGGTTGATCTTGGGCTATTTGGGCATGTACATAACTATGAGAGAACCTGCTCGGTTCAACAAGGACGGTGCAGTGCCATGCCTGTGAAAGACGGGAATGGGATCGATACGTACGATCATAGCAACTACACTTCTCCGGTGCAAGCTGTTATTGGCATGGCAGGCTTCAAATTGGACGAGTTCCCGAATTCAGTAATTAAGCTTATCTAAATCTATATATGCATCTCAGGCTAGCGCGTGCGCGCACACACATATATCTTGTTTCCATTAATTGGGTGATCATTTTATGAACAGGCTGCAGAATGGAGTTTAGTGAGGATTTCAAAGTTTGGTTACCTTAGAGCACACGCAACCAAGCAAGAAATGCAATTAGAGGTCAGTTTTGTTGCAAAATTGAAACTCATTAATGACAATCATATTAATTTTTGCTACAAATCATTGGTTGTCGATCTGTGCAGTTTGTGAACTCAGAAACAAAAGAAGTAGAGGACAGCTTTCGCATCACAAAGTGAAAAAAAGAAGAAATGGTTGGAGAGGCCTAGATTGAGGTGGAGAGAGAGACATGAGTCTCAAAATTAAATGTAGTTATGTGTTTGTGATTGTACATGTAAAAATCAATATGATTAGAACAAATTTATATAATACAAAATCCTAAAGATTAGATTTAAAAGATTGATAATTAGTTGGATCCCACTCCTACACATTTCAATCATAATTTGTTGGGATTGAACACATTGTTGATTACGTTTTAAAGTTATACTTATCAAACAAAATCTAATTGAATTTATAAATTTGATCTTTCTTAATAAGCACTCTAAAAGAAAACAAGAATCACTGAGAAAAATAGACAAATAAATAAACAATTGATTTACTTTACCTCAATTACTGTAAATTACAGTAATTGCAGATCAATTCCATTTCATGAAAGAAAAAATATTAATTTTATAGGATTAACTATCCATATTGGTCCCCAATTATGAGCATAATTGGATTTAATTTAATTGCCCATAAAAAGTGGAAACTACGTAAAATGTAATGTAAGTACTGATTGTGTATTTTGATGCATTGGAATAAAAAAAAAGACAGTAAGGTAACAGTTGACCTCTACAATATAACATATATATATATATATATATATA
>JAYMTF010001855.1:0-20981 GCA_036897485.1 Pelargonium nanum | reverse complement strand
AGCGTCTCCAACGGAAAGCTGTTTGCTCCACCGGCACCGGCAGTTTCCGCCGGAAAGCCTCCTCTCTCGTCGACTCACCGGAAGAAGTGCCACGATCACTCTCTCTCGCTTAACGTCAACGGGAAGATCTCTTCCTCTGGACCTTGCCATTGTTCCAAGAGAAGGTACTTGTTCGTGAATTAAAGCATATTTTAGTCCCGCACGATTCGCTATGTTATGATGAAATTGAGAATTAACGGTTGATTTTTTGGTACAGAAAATCTCGAGTGAAGAGAACGATTAGGGTGCCGGCGATTAGCTCCAAGGTTGCCGATGTTCCCGCCGACGAGTACTCATGGAGGAAATACGGGCAGAAGCCGATCAAGGGCTCACCGCACCCACGGTATTATCTTACTCCCTAGATCTGCGCCGTTGATTTGATTGAATTTTTTGCAAAGAAAGATATTGAACGTTGATTTTTGTGTTGTGTAGAGGTTACTACAAGTGCAGTAGCGTTAGAGGGTGTCCCGCGAGGAAACACGTGGAGAGGGCGCAGGACGATCCAACGATGCTGATCGTGACTTACGAAGGAGAGCACCGCCACTCGCAGCCTCCTGTTCCACACACGATCCCATCAAGTAGCCTCGTGTTCCAGTCAACTTGACGTGACGTGGAAGGCGAAGAATCTTCCATGATGAACGGCGAGGAACTGGCCGTGACCGCACGGCAGGTGACTCTAGACTTGGCTCGCCTCGAGCGGAGCAGGGAATGGGGACGGGGCTAAAGTTGTAAATTTGATAGATGAGAAGGGTAGAGATGGAATGTTGATTTTTGATGGAAATAATAATTTAATTGAATTTTTTAGTATAAATTGATTCTTGGTTTGAAATGTGAATGGAAAAAGTCAAAAGGTGTTGAGTATGGTGGGGTCCAGTGGGGTTGTCGTGTAGTGGGAGTAAGGTCAATGGTGGTGGTGGCCACGACAGCTAATGCGGGTTTGTTCGTTGACTAATATCATGTGCGTGAGACAGATGCCTTACCTATTGATTACTTAATTGATACTCCACGTTGCGATGCCGGAGGTCAAAAGTTAGAATTGTTGGAGAAGCATTAAGTTTTGTCAACAAAAAAAGAAAAAAATAAGTTTTGTCATAAAGGAAATTGTTTGTTTCAAATTCAAGTTTCATTGTTTCGCATATGTGTTGTAAATAGTTCTCTAGGGACGCGTGCGATGCCACGGCGGAGCCAACAATAATAGGTGTTCATCATAGTTGAAAGGCCATTTTGTAGATCATGTTGCACTTCAATTCTCTTGTTACATGGATATGATTTTTTTTTTATTTTTTTTATAAGCGACGGGACAGGAGGCCTGCAAGGCCAGTGTTTCTCACTACCAAGTGGGTGCGTCACCCGAGTTAGTTGCTAGTTTTCTCCTTAAACCCATAAATCTCACCCCATACTGTCGGCAAGACTCGAATCTGAGACCTCAAAGAAAATCCAAAGCGCATCAACCGCTTGGTAGTTCATTCTTTTCTATTCTCCCATTTTTCTTTAAACTCGCCAGGACCGAAAATGAGGGTGTGCAATAGAATAGACTATAATTTGAGTAGAGCTTAATTTTATGATGAGTGTATATGTGATCCATATATTACAACAACTCACGATGAGCTCTATAGTGATTATCGGATCTAATAAACCGGAGAAAGATTTCAGTATAGGTTCTTAACTAGCCCTCTACATACTAATAGCCCCATGTCAATCTATTGCTAGCACAAGAGCGCAAACTTAGATTAACAAATTGTGTTTTTTGTAGGAGCCTCTCATCTCCTGAAGAAAGCTCATGCAAACTTTAAATATCTATAAGTCATGCTAAATGAAAGTCACAATCAAACATATTTTAGTGTAAATGCTTACAGAAGTTGTGTTTGCATTAGCTGTGTAAACAACCCAAACAAGCACCAGTATCGACGCCCAACTAATGAGTCTTTCTACTTGATTCTTACATAGTCCCACCCATTAAATTGGGGATGGACCAATATGTGGTGCTAAACCAAAGAAACAAAAAGGGGAAGAAAGTAGTAGTAGTAGCTGAGCCTATCTCAACAAGGAATTAAGAAAGACTGTCCAACTTTGGATGGCCATGCATTTACGAGGAGGTGGTGCACTCTTGGCCTCAATTCAGTCAAACAAATAAACTTACAATTAATGAATACTAACATATCTTTGAATTATGTATATATTGTGGACGAAATCTGCAGCATTCATTGACACCTAATTGATTATTGTTTGGTTGTTGCACGGTTGTCAAGAAAAACTATTTATTTGCATCTCAAAAATCACCTGAAACATGTTTTATGTGTTGAATAATTGAACATCCATTACTTAGAAACAAAAATTTCTGACTCATGTTCAATAATACATACACACAATGTCATTAACATTTATCAGAGAGAATGTAAGTGAAGAATCAGAAAATTAAGATACGGTAAATGAAGTAAGATTGTAGTCTTACAAAGATCATTAGATATATACACAAATACAATACAATGATCATTTCTTGCCAGAAAAATGGCAGTACGTACCAACAGGAACAAACTCCTGGTAAACACTAGAATCAAAGGTTTCAAAATGAATAAGAGAATCGTCAAATAAATTAAAAGAAAACAGAAACCTGTTAATCAAATTGTGTAGATTGTGTAGACAGATCCATTCTTCGTGTTAGTGAGTGTGTTAGTCAGACAGATTCCCCGCCATAACTGTCATCTTGAGCTTCCCCGTTTTCTTTGCTCAGCTTAGATTTTGATGATAAAGAGGACGCCTGGCGAGGTACTGTTTTGCTCGCTTGTTGCTTCCCGTTGTGCAAATTAAGGTAAGTGTAAATAGACATGCCTGCAATGGCTGTGAAGGCTCCACCTATACTGGTTTTGCCTGGATTGGAACCGAAGAGGTAGTAGTTCCCAAGGAGAACCACACATGTTTTGAACTGCCCAAGAACAACATGGGTCGTGGCCGACGTAGCCCTGTGATATGACAGACAGAGAAAAATGAAAACCAAACACCAAATCTTCTAAAGTTGATACTGAAACATAATAGATTACCTCATTTTTTATGAAAAGTTACAAATCTTCTATAGTTGAACTTAAATATGCTTTGCTTTGTAAAACACATTGGTCTACACTTAATTGGTAGAAGCAATAATCAAAGACTTCAAAATGATCTCAGAGTTAGTTCTGCTTTTTAAAAGTATGTTGATTCCAAACTATCAAAATTTATAATGTAAGGCTCAACTCAAGAAAAATATTGCATCCAAAAAAACTCCAATGTTCAAGCATGAAACTGAGCAGGGCGAGAGCCCGAGACATTGAATATGCAGAAGGAAATAACACGTCACTTACCCAAGTGCTAAAGCACCTGACCACTGAAGCAAGAAACCAAGAACAGCTGACAAGAGAATAGCCAACGTGTTACTGATATTCCAATTGAAAGAGAGAATACCAGGTGGATCAAACCATGGTATCATGATGACCAGGAAAAACAAAGTAATTGGCGTCGTCTTCCACATTAACCTATTCAATAATTTCAGAACATAAGTCACGTTGCAAGTGTGGTTCATGATGGGAAGCCAACCAAGAAGAAAATTAGAAAATAAAAGATGGCTATAAGATCTGACATACGCCAAGGCTGTCCAATTCTCTCGTTGTTGGAGATTCGACCAAAGGATCTTATTGACTGCACTGGGTATTATCCATGCCAATGCGACACAAGCACCAAAAAGATGGAACTGCAGATCCGTAACAGTAGCCACAGCAACTCCAATAGATACTACTGCGAGTGCAAGCACCTGAACATTACATGGTAAGTATGAAGTATCCAATAAAAAAGAGCCTGTAGAACTGCATTTCATCATAACAAGGGCTGAAAGCAATATCACAAACACACCGAGAGTGTTAAGAACTTAATTACTGAGACCTATGAGCAACACAGAGTTGCATACATGTATTGATAAGCCACATCAAAGAACAATTGTCCATCTAATAGATAGCAGATACTTAATCCCTGCCAAACCATATTGACTCGCACAATATTTTTCACATCTAAAGGAGAAGACTAATTACATATTCGATATTATTTTCCCTGATGATGAAACACGAGAAATGTCTCACTTAACTCATTTGAACCCACCACTAAAATCAGTATGCCCATTTGCATGGCCAAAAGGACTATAATCAAATTTCAAATAGCTGATACCATGAGCTAAATTAAGAGAGAACCCTATCAGCAAATTGCGGAGCATATTCTAGATTTACGAACATGTGTTAGTAATAAGAAAACCTCAAACTACACCAGTGTGATAATTCATATTTTAAACTTGATAGGATCTGTTTTGGTTTTCATACAAGTACTTGAGCTCACATACTAGAAGGTTTACCACTCTACCTTATTAATAGCGTTGAATCTTATACTTGTTACACTTAATGCAATATCAAATAGCAAACAAGAGCTTGTAACATTAATCGGTAGTGAGAACAGATCAATAACTAACATTTCTTACCTTTTAAATGTAACAAAAAAGTTTCATCTATTATACGCACATATGGTTTTGTAATTTTTTTTTTCTAGTAACAATTATGCTATCTCATTCTCATTATGATTAAATAAAGTCTTGTTGAGTGAACAGTTGTAAAAAAGTTGGGTCCCAATTTGTATAAGGCAACTCTATCCAGTATAGGAAAGATGTCAACCAGACATATGAATTGGATGAGAATCATGCCTACTAATGTCTTATACAAGTTACAACCACTCATCTTTCAAAGTGCCAGTGCTACTACAGTACTACTTTTGACTTTTAAGCATGTAGGTAAGAATGACTAAATGATGCCATAAATTCTGCACATCATATAGTTATCCTCTATGTTGAACCGATACCGACATGCAACACGATTCATCATTTTCAGAAAAACTATGACACGTTAATTTTTGTAATTAAATATATATTTTTATATAAAAGTTTATGCTTATTTATGGTTTTTAATTGTATATAAATTAACCTTCATATTATACCAAACTAAAACTAACATCTTATAAGTAAACAAATCCATTTTAAACAAGCAAATGAAGCTATCAAATCAAATAAGCTAGTAATCTCATTAACATAAGTTCAAATCATATATGCAAGCCTTGTTATTACAACCCATAATAATGTCCACGAATAAATAGTAAACAACTAAGTTATTAGTACATACATCAAAATAACTTAACCTTTTTATTTGAAAAAAATATTCAAAATGATTAAAAAAATAATTTTTAAAAATTAAAAATAGGACATTTAGTGTTGGGGATGTGACGGAGCGTGTTAGGAACGGGTCGAAGACGTATCGGATTATTATCAATTATTTTTTACTTTTTATTTTTATTTACCGATTTGCGTGTCGGACACCGACAATCAGATGGAGGAGAGTGTCGGTGCTTCATAGGTTATCCTAATGTTTGCATTGTCAACAGAGAAGATAGTTCATTTCCCTTTTCGAACAAAAAAACTGAAATGGAAAAGAAATGTATGCAAAATTGAGTGTATTAATAGTGTTAATTGTGATTATTAGTCCCATAAACGCTCTATAGACCACAAGGGAAGCAGAGTTATATGCATATTTCCACATATTGACTGCACAGGAAGGTCAGTACCTTTGAAAATTGTATTCTCTTGCTATAAAGAATGAACTCTGCTAGAACAATTGAAGGTGTCACAGCAATCTTTGACATCTGATAGAATCCCACACTGAAAAAATGGATGTAAAATTCAGAGCAATGAAGAACTTGTTCAATCAAGTATTTAAGTACAACATATCAAACCTATTGTACTTCAAGCTGACATTAGCAAGGCCAGTTGATAGAGACATAACAATGCCAAGACCTATCAAAACAGAAATTCTGGTGGATTTTGACGGAGATGCAGGAAGGATGGAAAGAGCTTTAAGAATTGCCATTAACAACCAGCTTATTGTGTAATGAATGAAGGTGAGAACAATAGGGAAGTGGAATCCAACTGTTTTAAGCACCTGAAGAAGTGGAAAATGGCTAACCAAGTTATCATTTATATAAAGCTCACACCTCTATAATTACTTAGCAGAATGCAGGCATGTTAGATATGATGAAAGAGCTGTGTACGAACCACTTTGTTCATGAAAATTATTCCGATAGCAATAACAAAATTAAATGAGAGAGCAACAACTGGGCGACAAATTCGTTGCTGCTGTCGCTTCGCACCTTCAGATGACCGAAAGTCATTGAACACAGAGGCTCTCAAGTCCTCCAGTGCTCTTCCTGAAATATATGAGTAACACAGATACGATCAAGGATACAACAAATGAAGCAAATTTAAACAATTAGGAGACTCAAATCTATTACCAAAACACATTCTATTCAAAATCAAACAGAGGTTATGTCAACATGAATTTAACAAAGCCAAGCAATGAAAAGGAAATTTCTATAAGTGACATGCAGATTTCTCAAATTATAAACTAGGATAGAAATCAAAATTCAAACAGGAACCAAGGTCAAAATTCCTGAAAAGTAAAAAATGTAATGATTTTGTTCTCCATTTAATTTCTTACACTAAAATTGGGAGTCATCACACAAAAGTCAAAACTACATTGTTCCAAAAATCAGTTATCATAAAAGCTCAAACTGAGAATTTAATATGAAATGACAAAACTTTACCAATTTATGTTCCTTCTGTTTATGCCATAAATGCATAGCAATGTGAGAGAATGATGAAGGTACTGAAAAATCAAAAAGCCCCACATCTGCTTTTACCTAAAGATCTCAATGATGACCCATAAACAAGAATTCACATTGCAAAATCAAGCAAAAACCCAGAAACCCTAACCCAAGAAACACACAAAATGAAGAAGAAATTTGAGTGGGTCAAGCTGTTCCTTACCTCTCTCACCAGCATCACTGTCCTTGCGCTTGAGAATCTTCCTCACATCTTTCCGTACAAAGAACTGAAACATTGTACGGCTCCACAGCATTCCTGTGTCGCCACAACTGTGTCTCTCTGTCTTTCTGGGTGTGAAGATAAAGCAAGAAAGAGCATGAAAGAGTGAGAAACAGAGTGAAATGGGTTAAAGTTCAGATTTTGAGGAACCCCAGCCCCACCCCAGATAGTGAAACAAGGCAAGTGACAAATGAGTGTAGATACAGAGTCCAATGCTGTTGTGTTGGTTGATGTGTTTCTCTGTCTATAATCTAGAGAGAGAGAGAGAGAGAGAGAAGGGACACGTGGGAAGAGGAGAGCGGTGATTGCGGAAAGAGGAAGCTGTCTCGGACCGAGCCAGTGTGCGGAGAGATTGAGGACCACTGTGACATGTCATGTGTGTTGTGTTTGTTTTGTTTGCTGATTAGTGTTATCTATTGGGTGTTTCTTGAAGTGGTATTTGACGGTTTTGATTTATTTATTTGTTTTTTTGTTACTATAATACAATATTTTGGTTGGCGTAAAGTGAAATTTGATCTGTGTTTGTTCACAAGATTTGCATTGTTTTTGAAAAAAAGAAAAAGAAAAATGTTGTGAGCAAGGATTAGGATTAGGATTGCTAGATAGCAACCTCTTGTGTGCATTACCCGTGATCAAACATGAGCTTTTTTACCATATTATTACTTCTTCATTCTCTTGAAACCAACTAATTTAATGGCTACTTGTGAGAGTCTATGCATAAACCATGATAGAGACAACATAGATTTGATATTAATATATTATTAGATATTTGCTTTAACCTTAATGATATTACTATCCATGATTGTCATGAGTTTCTTTTTATATTTGTTTGTTTTGTATTATTGTCTATTTCTAAATCATATATACTAATTTACAACAACAAAAAAAACATATATACTATGTGAACTATGTTTACTGAGGTTTAGTGTGTATTGCGTGGATTATGTTAATTGAGATTGTATATATTTGCTAATTGATTATGTTTCCTATTTTGTGCCGTTGACTATTATATAGGATTTATTATATTACTTTAGGCAGAAGTTTATGACATAATTAAGAAACGACTTGTATATATATGTTCACATATGTATGTATGTAGATTCAATGAAAGTCAACTTGTTAATTCAAATTTTTGTCCAAATTTACATTGTAAGCAAATTACATATACTAGCTCTAAGTATATACAATATTAATGAGTACGAAAAGTACCTGGGCAATAATAATTCTTCATACACTAATGAATTCAGAATTTTGGCTTTAGTGATTTTTCCGTAAGATTTCTCTCAATGAGTGAGTTTTTATGTAACCAATTGAGTTTTAGCGAGAGACCTAACCCTCTATCTATATTGAGTCTTACCAACTTCCCATTACTATTTGAATAAAACTCAAAATTCCGTATTACTTATCCTAGTAGTAATCACAAAGTTAGAATTTTGATTCCCACTATAAAAACGATCATGTATGTGGACATCAACTAATATCTCTTTATTATCTAAATAAAACCAAAATTTGATTGTTCCATTAGTTTAAATAAAAGCCAATACATATTTAATAGAAGTCCAAATTAAAAAAAAAATAAAATCCAACATACATAGTACTAAAGCACTAACTATGATTTTTCTGTTATCTAACATTGTTGTGAACCATTCTATGAAGAAGGTGCATGTTGCATGTAAATCAAATACAGTTGATGCCAAATCGCCATATGATTTAAACCCCTCTGATCATCCATACATTTTGTTTCTCAATCTATTAGCGAGTTAGGTGAAAAATATTTCATTTGTAAATCCACCTTCCTCACAACCCTCATCTCCAAAAATAAAATTGGGTTTATGGACGGAACTGTGTAGCGGTTTGGTAGAGAATCAACTCAACTAAAAACGTAATTCTATTGTTGAAGTCTTCATATATATATATATATATATAATTGAGCTACACAACAGGGGGTAGCTCTCCCCTTATAACCCAAACCCCACCCCACCCGACGCAATGAAATTTGAACCCACGACCTCCTACGTGGAGATGTGTGTCTTGACCACTGTGCCACCCCCTTGGGGGCATAAAGATTTAAGGAAATTTAAGTTCAAGATTAGTTTTTTTCTTCATTTATATTTTAATAAGCAATCGGTAATTTATACTTTAATAATATATTAATCTTATCACACCTCTTCTCATACAAGCCTATTATGACTTTGTAGATGAACCGATGAGAGATGAATAGATAGATATCTCACACATTTTTTTTATTATTTTGCAGGTGGACTGATATTAAAACTTAGAAGATAGAGAACCTATTTCTCTTATTTTAATTTTGCAGGTGGGCCAAAAGGTGAAGATAGAGAATTCAACCCATTTTCGATATAAATTTACGGATGATTTAAAAAAAGATGGTAGAAAGTCTATTATGACTAAAAAGATAGATGAGACATATAAAAAGTCCAATGTGAGAAATTATACATTTTGAGAGTGTCAGAGCAAATTTTGATACTATGTTAGAAAATCAACTCAATCAAAAGTCTAACTTTATAGTAGAAATCCTAAAAATTACAAATTGAAGTTTTGCACGATGAAATAACAGTTGAAATATGGACAGCTAGGCTACAAAATTTAAGATTAGCTTGGAAAATGAGTTTTGGATCACAGTTTCAAGGGCCTATAAATTTTAAAAGGCCCATAAAAACGGTGGCTAATCCATCATCCAGGTACAGCAATGGAAGCTTTTGTTGAATCTATTTATTTATACATATGCATTAAACTCCAAGTAACCGTTTAAGTGTAAATTACTTAATTCCTGAAGCCGCCACATTTGCTCCTCACTCTATCAATCTTCTTCACCTGAACTCACTTCACAAGCCATATCCACATTCTCAAATACAACGGATCTTCCATCAAACCCTATCCACCATTCTTGGCAATTAACGAACTAGCTAAGTTATGGGTCATCCAATTCACAAATCTATGCACAAATTTGAATTCTAAGATAGAGAACTTTTATTATTTTTTTTTTGATAATGTAGCAGATAATATATGTTAAGAAGCAGAAAAAACAGACATCCCATTATTACAGATCCAAAGTTTGTCCTGGTTCACGGAACCTAGTTTTGCTAGTTGATGCGCTGAAGCAACTAAAAACCTGTTAACATACAAAATTTCACCATTAAGGTGGTTATCAAAAAGGACATGTTTAATGTCCGCTAAGGCAGCTCCACTGTCTATTCTGCTTCCTTGAGTCATCAGATCATCCGAGCATAGGTCCCTGTAGAGAATTTGAGAATCTGTTAAAATGCAGACATTTATAATGTTGTTGTTGAGAATAAAATTACAAGTTGATAATATTGCATCAATTTCAGCGCCGAAGGCGCTATTTTCCGAGGATGGACCACTGAATCGAGCTAAAGGTTGACCATTTCTATTCTGCATCTCCCAACCAATTCCTGCTTTGGTAGTTGAGAAGGACCCATCACAAAGAATAAAAACTGAGGCACTGGTCTGAACTTCAGTAATATACTTAGACAAAAGGTCTTAGTATTCCCAATGATAAGACTATGCACTGGAATCCTCCTCTCCGGTCTTAGTTGCATTGACTACCTGAGTCGCATCTGATTCAACAATGATTTAATCCCAACCAGGATCAGCCACCCCAGTCGCATCATATGAAGTTTTTGTGTGTGGAGAAAAGATGATAACTTTTATTAAATCGCTAAATCAGCTGATAACAAATGAGATAAATGGAATCGGGCCATTAAACCCTATCCAGCATTTTGGGGTTGACACAAAAACTAATGACCTACCTCAGTTATGGGGCACCTGGTCGCAAACCTGCGCACAAACTTGAATTTTAAACTAGAGAACTGAGACATAAATGATCTAAAATCCTTAATATAAGAATCAAGGCACTAGAGTCCTCCACTTTAGTCTTAATTGCATTGACTACCTGACTTGCATCTGAATCAATAATGAGTATCCCAGACACGGTTTGCCACCCAACTCAAGCCTCTCATAGGGACATGACCTCAACCATTGGTCCAGCACCGCATCCCATCCTACCTTGCTTCCCCAGCACTTTCCTGACCAGTCACGGACCACCCAGCCTCCTCCTCCCAACCTCGCTGCATCCTCGAATACTACTCCATCCATGTTAATTTTGATATATCCTCTCGGCGGCAGCCTCCACCGTTCCGGCTCTTTGATGGATCCACGGACACCACCCCCGGTTGACTATGTATTTAACCGGTTGACTATGTATTTAAAAAAGCAAGAATTTTCTAAATCAAACACACGGAGACATTAATTGTGTTTTACTACAAATTAAACTTTAGAGGGAATAATATTGCTTAAATTCACATACACATCACCCTTTATCCAAAACACTTTAATTCTTAATTAGACGACCTTGGCAACAAATTAAGAAGCAACAAAACAACCAATTCTAAGCTTTCTTTGCGCACTTTTCAATTACCATCTCCCTATATAAACCATGATTGATCTCCCAATATTCTCCACACATCCAAATTCACCCAAACCCATCCACCCAAAAAAAAGAACAAAAAATGGCCTCATCTTTGCCACTTTCTAAACCCACCCCCCTACTTCTAATAACTCTCTTTCTCACCATTTCACTGTCAACCCATGCTCAAACATTCGCCAACAAGACCCAATTGATCCAAGAGTTCCTAGACGGACACAACGCCGCACGAAAAGCCGTGGGCGTGGCGCCGCTGAAATGGCAGCCTCTGCTGTCCAAATTCGCGCGCATATACTCGAACGAGCGGCGCGCGGATTGCAAGTTGGTGCACTCGCCCGGGTTCGGGTTCGGGGAGACGTTGTTTTGGGGACAAGGCAGGTACTGGAGCGCCAAGGACGCGGTGGCGGCGTGGGTGGCGGAGGAGAAGTGGTACCATTACGGCAACAACACGTGCACAGCTGGCACCGGAGAGGTGTGCTCGCACTATACGCAGGTTGTTTGGCGCACGACCACGCATGTAGGTTGCTCCAAGATCATATGTGACAGTGGTGATACCTACATTGCGTGCGAGTACCATCCACCGGGGAATTATATTGGAGAGAGGCCTTATTAGACCACGTTTAATTATATTTGTTTCAATTTCTTCAAGTTTACTGTCTTAGATTGTTTCAATGTACATGTACATAATAAGGATATTATTTGTATTAGTTTGGGTTCTACGTTTAATCTGAGTTATTGTGATAATGGTTAGGTTTTATTCTTAATATGAAGATGTTATTATATTAACTTGTATGTGTATTAACAAATTAATTGGATCGTAAATGACTATGGAGACATGTTGGGCCGCATGGTTTAAATGCTTTGAATTTTCTTTGAGCTCTCGAGTTCGAGCCAAATAAAAAATCTCTTACGCGAATCTTTAGCTGCTCTATACAACCTTTTCTATACCCCTATCTTATTTAAAATGATCATAGTAAATTATGATCAAAATGAACAAATTCCAAATATTCTCTCTATTTTTCCCATGAAAGCAAGATGACGACAAACATCGATCAAGACCCTCAGCACAAGGGAGAAAATAATACTCTCTCAACTTTTTCCATGAAAGCAAGAGGACGACGAACATCGATCAAGAACCTCAGCACAACGGAGAAAGTTAAAAGAGCTCCACTTTGAAGAAAGAAGCACAAGTCGTTCAATAACTTTTCCCAAAGCACCCTCCAACGAGTTTGGTTAAAATCAGTTTAACAAGATCCCACGAGCAAAGAAAGACCCCAAGGTCCATACAACGACCTTCATTTCATCCAACTCGTTCCCAACAAGTCGGACTCTGAAGTCTAAAATCATCGTCATTCAAAGTCCAGTCAACACATTTCCTTAACTCAATAGAACTACGAATAAAGGTGGCAATCGATCAGATCGAATTAGACCAGATCTGATTTAGTTTGGATTTCAGATTTAAACATGAGATCCAATCCGATCAGATAATATTTTAAATCAAATTGGACAAATCCACTTATTTTATACTAAAATGACCAAATTTGTTAAATCCAATTCGACCCGAACGTTTTTTGTTTTGAATATCCGCGGATTCGGTTCCAGATTGCGGTCCGAAGGAACAAAAAGAGGTTTTGTGTTTGGATGAAGCCAAGTCAACAATCTGGGTTGCTAATCCCAGCAACCAAACAGGACCACTTTCGAGTTTCAACTCCATTCCAAATCCAAACTCCACTCTAGTCTCCTGCAGATCCATTTCCCCAAAATCGTCCCAACCAAAATGCCACCCAAATCGGAGCCGCAAGGCCTCTCCTCCGCCGCCGCAGACTCGCCGTCCTCCTCCATGGATCCAATTTTCCACCTCCTCCGCGTCCTACCCTTCAGCTTTCTCCGCCCGCCCCGCCTCCGCCTGAAGCTCCCCACCCTCACACTTCCGTCCCCAATGACCGTCTACGCCCTCATCCTCCTCACTTACTTTATGGTCGTCTCTGGCATCGTCTACGACGTCATCGTCGAGCCTCCCGGCATCGGATCCACCCAGGACCCCGCCACCGGCGCCGTCCGCCCCGTCGTCTTCATGTCCGGCCGCGTCAACGGCCAGTACATCATCGAGGGCCTCTCCTCCGGTTTCATGTTCGTTCTCGGCGGTATAGGCATTGTGCTCTTGGACCTTGCTCTCGACCGCAATCGCGCCCGCAGCGTCAAGACCTCCTATGCCTCCGCCGGAATCTCCTCCGTCGTTCTCGCTTATGTAATGAGTATGCTCTTCATCCGCATTAAGATCCCTGGTTATCTTGGTTGATTTTCAGCTGTGAATCGAATTGACTTGAGAAATTGAGTTCCAGTTAGGCCAATTTGAGATGCTATAAAAATGTGATATTAGGTTGTGTTAGGGTTTAAGTTAGAAGGTTTTGTGTTACTTAGCAAAATGATATGCTATAAAAATGTGATACTTGGGTTCTGTTAGGGTTCATGTTTGAAGGTTTTGTGTTGCTTAGCAAAATGATTTTGTTATGAAAAGTGCATCTTTAGAATTTGATAGCAGCAATAATACTTTTATTGTTTTTCATTTGCTTAATCTTACTAAGAGTGACATGTTCGAATAATTGTTCACTTCGATCACCATCTATGGTTTTCCAGATGATATTGGACTTCAGATTGCACTTTGTAGTAAGAGAGGACTCATTTGATGAGCTCACTGTTTTCACATTACTTGCATATATGTCTATTTGTTCTTAAATCAGAAAGCTACCTTCAAGTGACTTAAGCAATGTGTACATTACTGCCTGGATTTCAAAATTGAAAATACCATGAAGCACTTGCTTGTTACATTCCATAGGATAGATCATAAGCATTGCTCTTGTGAAGTGATATGTCATTGATGATTTATTACTATTACTGCAGTTTTGAATTTTCAAATCTATCATGAATAGCATGCGCTTTATTTAATTTAAGTGTGAAAAGAAATCAGGATTCAGGATTTGTTAACAAGTAGAAAAATTGATAGAATTTTGAAGAGATAGATACTTGATAATGGTTCCACTATATGCATAGAAATTGATTTTAGGAATGTTATGTAAAACATGAGAATGGGGTCATCCTTGTTCTTTCTTTTAGTAATATTCATGTTATGAAGTAGGAGGCCAGAATCAAATTGCCTTGGAATATGGAAAGTTTTCTGGATCTATCTATGTAAGTTACCCAGGGTGCTCGGTTAATGGTTCTGGTGAACTGGAAACGTGAAGTCTTTTGCTAGTAACAGATTAACATGGATAAAGGAAACTTTCTCAATTAGGCATATAGTTAAATTTGACAAAGATAGAGAAATAGCATCTGCATTAGTGTGTCGACAAACTAAAGCAGTGAGCTTAAATGATAGAAGACTAGTTTATACATATGAAAGGGTTTCAACACATTGATGATAGTTATTATACTTGCAACACTGCCAGAGTTGGCTCGTCATCTGATTTGTGTCGTTAAACAGAATCTTTGACGACTTGTCCTTTGAATTATAGGAAATGATTTTCCCCAATACTGATATTATAACGCAGAAGTCTTCCTTATCTCCTTGAATCACAGTTAGAACTTTAAAGGTGTCACATACTATGTCTGAGAAATCAATTGACAAGTCTTTAGGCCGAAGACGGTACTTAAAAAGCCACCCACCATGGTCTTTTTCCATTTCATAAACATCAAGTTGCTGTGTAATTAGATGTAGATGGCCACTGGACTCACCGAAATACTTGAACCTCCTCAGCAAAGATGGAATTTCCTGAGCTGGAGGCATCTTCATTTCCTTGAGCTGTCCTCCCTTTTCTAAGTTGAAATACAAACATCTTTCGAGTACCTTGCTCAGCCAGTAAATTGCGCCATTCCAATACACTCCACGCTCAAAGTCATCCTTTTTGAACAAAGGCTCGACAAATGGATCACCTAAAGGCTTCCAGCAACCAGAACTAGGCAAGTAGGTCTCCATCTGATAAACATTCACATCAAAGCTGGTATCGTCCTCATAGCAGTTGTTTAGTTCAGGTGCTAATTTTTTAAACATACAGACACGAACAAGTCTGAATTCAGGCATTTTAAGAGGGTCGTAAGCCAAATTAACAGTAATGAGTTCCTTATTTGCAGATTGAAGGAGATGGGGAATCAGCTTGAATTGACTGGTGACAGGATTACAAATGTAATAACAGGTGATGGGACGACAAGGTTGGGGAGCAGATGAGCATAGCACCAACCCGTTGCAAGATTGCATTACTTTGATGATGCCTGGGTCACTGAGGAAAGCAAAAGACCTGGATGGAGGAGCAGCTGAATTTTGGATGTCAAAGGTAACCAATTTTGGGGTTCTGTATACAGATGCGTAAAAGAACATACCTGAGGGAGTAGGGTATGGGTTGAGACGAGTATGAGCTGAAGAGAAGTAGGGAGTAGAGATGAGAGAGAGCCATCGAGTGGACACGCATTTGAATCTGATAATGGATTTGATAGGAAGCCGGAGAAGAATTTCTGTTAGGAGATCTTCACTTGCAGAGAGACGAGCATCTCTACTGCATTTGTACTGGATCTTAGAGAAGAATGGACCCATTTCTTCTTTTATGTATTATGGCATAGTTTTGGAGCTTGAAAGGGAAATATGTATTGTATATAGGGAAATGGAAATCTCAACAGTTGGGCATAAATATTATGGCATTTTCTATGCACCATCAGTAATTACTCAAAAGCAAGAAGCCCAAAGGTTGAAGGTCTATTCATGGCATTTTTGTAATCATATACAAATCCCACTTATCAAAGTGTTGCTTGCTTTTTCAACAAAACTCAGAAAGGGAAAAAATATAGCATTCCAATATTCAAATTGTGAAGGAAAAGGAGTAGAAGTGTAGAACTGTAAAGTTAATAGTATTTCAAACACAAGAAAGAGTTCCAATAAATTGGTAACCATTACAAAACCTATCCATTCCTATTCTATTAGGCAAATCAGGGTGCAGAAACTGTGATGATCCATCCTTGGGATTAAAGGAAAGTATCGCTCCCCCAACCGATATCACTATACTCAACTCTTGGTCATCTTCCTCACTCTTGATCACTGTCAAAAACCTGCAACCATGTTCAGAAACATCAGTAGTTAGTTCCCCGTCGATCACAGGCCAAGCATAGACAGCCTTGTGACGAATGTCTGCACTGTACTTGAACGACCACCCCGAGTAGTTGTTCCCCATCTCCAGTACTTCAAACTGGAGGCCATTGTTGCACCCTCTGATCACATGTAAACAGTCACCAGACACCCCAAAATACTCTATCCTCCAATCATCACAACCTTCCCATTGACCTCGCAGAGGAGGCAAACTCTTTTCCTTGACAAATTCCTTCTCCAGATCATAACATAAACACACATTGTCACTGATCATCCAGACAAGTGAACCATTCCAAAGCACGCCGTTTGCCAACTCTCGTGTACAGGCCTCCGAAGTAAAAGGCTCACCAGAAGACTTCCAGAGACCAGAACTAGGTGTATACAACTCAATTTGATAGTGATTCAGGTCGGGACACCATACACCAACTAGTCTATATTCAGGTAATGTTATGGGATCATAAGCCAAACTGATCCTGAAAAGTAACTTGCTAATGCGAAATTGAGGTTGGGGAATCAATCTGAAGAGTCCAGTGGAGGGATTGCAAATATAGTAGGTAGAGAAGAGGGCGGTGGGATGGCTCAAATAAGAGCATAGCATCAAACCATTGCAGGATTGCAACAGTTTGACAGTCTGTTTGTTGACATTGGGTATTGCGAAGGAAGGAGGATAAGTAGTAGTAGTCTTTTGGGTTGAAAGAAATGAAGTGTGGAACGTTGGCTATATAGTAAAAGAGACCAGAAGGCGATGGATAGGGATTGCGGCGAGCATGGGCATCACAAAATTGAGGAGAAGTAATGAAAGAGAACCATGACTTGGAGACGAGCTTGAATCTGATTATGGACTTAGCAGGAAGACACAGAAGGATCTCTGGCACGAGATCTTTGTTGGAAGCCAGCCAAGAACCTCTGCCTCTGCTGCCATTGTGTTGGAACTTGATGGCAGAGGAACACAAGGAGGGTATCATTTTCCCTTAATATGAGAAATAGACTGCAAAACCAGAAATATATAGAGTGAGAAGTGAAATGTGGAAGTGCAAAAGACAATCCATTATAAGTTACATTCCACTGTAAATATATTATGCATAGTGTCACAACTGAATCATCTCTAGATAATATTCATTCATTAATATATAATCAAGGGTGTTGTGGGTTTGAGCAAATACAGGTCTAAAGTATTTTTTTTAAAAAAAGTTAACGTAGCCGATGCCAACTTTGTTTGGGAAATGGCTTGGCTGTTGTTGTTTCAGTACGATTGTGAATTCAAACCTGAAATGGAAAGAAAACTGAATATAGAAACATGAAATTAGTAAATTATTTCAAACCCTGGCTGCCCAAATTCAAGACACTGTCAAAGCGACTGAAACAACGAAATCTAATTGAAAGAGAAATCCCAAATTGATCAGGCGTCAAGAAGATGAGATGATGCCGACGAGACAAATGAGACACCCAAGTCGCTGCAAAGCAATGCGCAAAAAAGGGTCAGACCCAGAAGACAAAAACTGATGATTTCTATAAATTCTCAAAGCTTCTTTGGATGTAAGATAATTTCTAAATCATCCCTAAGGTGACCTAAAATTAATAAGACTGATAATGTCCAAACATTGTCTTATGAATTGCACGGTGGCATGAAACCAACAAATTATATGAGAGCTAAAGTTTCTTGCCAAACAAGAGTAATCAAGACTCTTACCAAACAAACTTCCATGCATGTAAAATCTCACCATCCACTTATGTAAAATTCAATCTTTGATGGAGGGATGAGACTGATCGAAAACATCTATAAATTAGTCATTTTCCTACCTATTCCAGACATTCATTTAGAGAAAATCCATATATCTTAGTGTACGTTGGAAATATTGAGGGTTAAATAAGATAAATCAATTATAATATAGTTCATCAACCTTTTTCTCTATCCAATTTGAGTACGGTTTCTTTTAATAGATTACAAAGATTTTTTTTGAACTCAAATTTCAAAGATTTTTCAAATACACGTGAAAGACAAATATAATATTATAGTTTTTTGAAAAACTTACAAATGAATCACATAGAGGAACCTAACTAGATGAAATCAAAGTGAATCAATTGATGATATGGAAGACAAAACTTTTAAAGCGAATTAACCAAACCCAGAAAGGTAAAACAACACCAAAGAAGCAAGAAAAGACTAGAAAACGAAGGAAAAGAGGTGAGAGACATCGTGGATTGCTGTGGTATACATTATAGATGGTTGGATTACTTGGAGCTCAAAACAAAGCAACGGCGTAATTTTGATTTATGTGCTTGTTTTCTAGCGCAGCAATTCATTTATATTTTTGTTAGAGGTTTAACTATTTGTCTCTCCCTTCAAAAAAAAACTATTTGTCTCAAAACATATGAAGGTATGTTTCTCATAATTGTTCACTTAAACGTAAAGCTAGCAATTTGAGTTTTGGATTGAATTCAGAACGGAATTTTTGGGTTTGTTTCAAAAGAGTTAATATGAACTCAATTCGAAGAGGTGGTAGGTTTTGGATCAAATTTCAAGTTTTGTGTGTCAAACGTGTGGATTCATGTGGATTTGTCCAATCCCATCAAACCTAAAAAGTTGAGTTTATTTTAGAAGCGACAAATTTATGGCCGGTACTCGGCCCTAAATTAGATTAGGGTCGAACGGGTTAGGACTGGGTTGGGTCATAACATACACCCGACCCGATCATTACCCAACAAGATTTTTTCACGTAGTAACCCGACTCGACCAACTTCAAGTTTAAGGTTGGTGTTAGGTTCCCGCGAATATGGGTCCAAATTGCAAGCTCTAATTTATTTAATGCAATTCAAATTTGGTACGCTTGTTTATAAAAAAAAAATGCAATCCAAATTAAAAACAAAAATTATGTTTATCAAATTTCGAGTGTCATCAAATTCGAGTCTAAATTTTCATTCCTACTTAGTTAAAATTAGGATGGTGATAAATCCAAAAACAAAAGGTTAATCCACACTTTTTTTCTTGATGGGACTAAACTACCCCTATTTTGTATCACTTAAATTCATAGCTATAAAGATGGCTCACAGCCTCACACACCAAATATTAAAATTGTATTAATGAATAGTAATTAATGTGCTTATTTAATTATTTTATTATGCAATTCTTTTCCACCTTTTTCCAGCTGTTTCACATAAGGTTTTTTATTTATAAAAATGTTGAAAAATCAAGTTATCATGGAAAGTAAATTAGGTAATGTACTCCGGTCTCCGTATAGTAGATAGATACAAAAAATATAAAATCTATAATAAAATTAAAATAAATTAATTAACTTGTTTCATAAATCATAACCATTTTCACAACTAGTCATTTGTCTCAAAATTCTTATATTGTAGCATTTTTTTTCTTCAGAAAACTAACCAAAAAAAATTAAAGAAACAATTCTACTATATACTTACTATTAATACAAGTTAAAATCTTGTTTTGAGCAATGTATAATTGAACTGTTAATAAGATTGTTCCTTTGTAACAATTTTATAATCTCGTTGATTGATTAGGAAGACTCTAACGACTTTCAAACTCATGGGATGTCAAACTTTTATTTCAAGTACACGGTCTAAAAGATCATTTCTTAAAAAAAAATTAAAATAGTCATTTCCATTTTCAACTCATATCATTCATATTTTAGATAATGTAAGTATTTATAACGTAAAATGTCCACTCTAATATAAAAAGCATAAGACGATTCCAAGCAATTGAATATTTTCATTACTTAAATTATGAAAAAAATTGCTGTAAAATGTGAATATTTTGAGTAAATAACGTTCAAATACTTGTATGTATTATATATATATAATCTAAATTTTCTTTGATTTTTACTTCCTTCGTAATTTTTTAAAGTAATCATTGATCACATGTGTATTTCTCTCATGTTAATTTTTCTTTGTCGACTCACAACACACCAACATTCAACTGTGATTCACAACAACACCATTGATATTGATGTCCCACGACTTGATAAGTTAATTTTTCTTATTACGAAAAGTAGAATGAGATCTCCAGAGTACTAAATCTGGATAAACAAGTAAAAATTTGGGTGAGAGTTGTAAAATTAGTAGAAGATGGTGGATATTTTACTAAAATTTTGATAATAATTATACATGGCTCTTTGCAGTTTGCACGGGTTTGGATGAAAACTATTAATATTTTATTATTAAAATAACATGCACATCTGGGCTTAGATTTGAGCTTGTGTAGGTGTATTTAATGACAAAGATAGTTTAGTCCCAACAAGTAAATAGGTATGAATTTAATCTTTTGGGTTAGGATTTATCATCACTCTAAAATTATTTTTCATTATGCCTGCCATCTGCTTGACATAACCAAAATAGAAAAGTATTTTTCCATGTATCCTTTATACATGTATTTTCACATGTATAAAGATGGA
>JAYMTF010001854.1:0-20992 GCA_036897485.1 Pelargonium nanum | reverse complement strand
GAGGAGCCGCAGCCGCCAAAAGCCGCCGCCTAGGGCTTTTCTCTCAAGGAGAGCCGCCTAGGGTTTTGAGAAGAACAATATGTATAGTTAAGTTAGATGCAGATGTTTTAATTTGTCTGCTAATTAAAAAAACTAGCCATCCTCATAACTTTATATATGTGTCAGCATTTGGTGAAGCATGAGGGTCCAATATGTTGAATATTTACTAATTGAAAATATATATTACTACTTCTAGAGTCTTCTTCTATTATGTTTGATTGACTGAACATCATATTTATCTTCCTAATCCTAGTACTAGAGGGTTAGGTGCTGGATTTTGATTTGTACAATGTTTGTTAGGTCTTCCTTACTAAAATTTTAAGGGTTTTTTTTTATGTCCAACTGTTTTGGTACAAACTCGCTTATTTTGTTAGTCTTAACATGTTTCTAACTTTTGTAGTGGGACAAGTTAGAATTGATAAAAATTATAAATTAATAAAAATGCATGAGTTTTTTTTTTTTTGTCCAACTCTTATTATGCCTGTGGTGATTCGCCTCTTTGACTTGAGTTTAAAGAGCACTCTAGAATATGTTGTCTTGTCCACTGTTATGATTTTTTTTTATAGAAATGCTCTAAGTCCAAAATCTTGTGAACTTCTCAAATCTTGAATATGAACTTGTTGCATGTGCAAGGAAGTGCACCGTCAAGCGGAAACCTAATATGTGTTGTTGTGACACTTCATCAGACGTGAGAGTATGAATTTCAACCAAAAAACACAAATATTTGAAAGAATTCTAGAGAGAGAAATTAGTTAAAAGCATTAACGACTCAGATTGCGGATCCCTCATCTTACAAAGGGGAAGAGTATGTATACTCAAAAATATTATCATCACGTGTCGTTATGTGGTTGATTTTTGGCAAAGTGGGGTCCGCTTCGGAGCTCAAACGAGAGTTGGGTTTTATCTTCTCGGGCCATTGTCTAAGGGAGTTGGGCAGACTTGGGAGCTCCTGTTTTCTCTTTAATCATTGCAAGGATGATCAAAACTTTTGGAAATTTAATCTACCATTTTGGGTAGCGTTCAATTGTTCTAATAGAACGAGATGTCAGATATCGATAGTGTTTTGATAAGACGAGTAGCGTAAGTGTGGAGGTTCCCCAACGTGGCGTTTGTACGCCACATGCCAAGCTAATATTTATCAATCTAATTTATTATTTTTCAGTCAACATAACCAAGTATACTCGAGAGCATAGAATGTTGTGGAGACTTTTGAACGATCATTCACATTCACAAATTTATGAAATTAAATACATAAATTATAGCTAATAATGTGGACTCATTTTATTATCTTGATTTAGTGTCAATAATTAATAGATTGGTTGAGATGTGATATTCAAAATACATTACAGATTTTGAGATCACACACGCCAAGCAACCATTACACATGCGCTCACACACGTTTCCACACATACAACATAGAATTTTGTCCACGTGGACAGTGAAATGGGATGTATTGGGGCACACAACGTGAAATGTATCCACGTGGATGATGACGTGGATCTGCCAGTAAAACTTACGTGGACCAGAAAGTGTTAATAGGAGAGGTTTAATATTGTTCAATTTTTTTATTTTTTTATAGTTTAAAATAAAAAAATAATGTATTATGTCTTAAATATCGTACAAAAAATATTTGTGCAAGGTAGTTAACAAGAGATAACGCATCAAATATTCTAACGACTAACGATGACTTGGCCAAATTAAAACATGTGAAGTGTACAGTATATCTTGTAAATTGGACGCTTCGCGCAAGAAATTAATAAGAGGGTGGTGGTATGGACGGGTTATTATTCACTTAAATTTAATATTAAATTACAAAAATAAAAAAAATGTATTTTGCCACATATATATAGATATCATTTTGTATAAAATTTTGAAACAAATAGCATTTTTAAAAATTAAATTTTATTGAGTAAGAACCCGATATATAATTTAGGGTCGGTGAAATTTGAACATGCTACAATTCAAAACCCTTTTTCATATTTCTCACGCTATGAAAATGACAATAAATCTTTTTTTTAATGACATCCACATAAAAATATTTTTTGGGACCCATTAAATAGTTGTCCAATAAATTCATTTTAATATATATAACATGATAAATAGACAATGTGAATCATATAAAGTAGCTATGTGTATATAAGATATGGGCGGTGGCATATATATGTGATTTGGTAAATCAAATGGTTACTTTTTGCTTATTAATTATAATAAACTATTCTCCAATTTATGCATTTTCACGATTGTGCCTAATTATATTAATTTGTGGATGGATGTGGAAAACCAAGAAAACAATGAGTTAATTAATTAGTTAATTGATCTGGTCAATTTCAAAAAGACCTATTTGACAATTAGAGATGGAGCTTTTTTGGGGTCCAAATAAAAAAGGAACATCTAGGTTAAATATGGCTACGTGACTAGTCTTCCCTATTGTTTGGGCTGGAAATGGAATTTACAAGTACACGAAAGATTTAAAACCTTCGTTCGGGTTTCTAATCACAAAAGTCTATCTACAAAATAGTTTTCGAGTTTTCAGAGTCTTGACATTGTCACTGAAATGTGAATTACATTTCTCCTCCATCAATATTCATCACGGCAAGTCTCCTCTAATTCCTTTTTGTTGAAAAAAAGATATTGATGGGTCGGAGGTTCTAACATCCAACAACAATGTGAATGTTGTTGGCTCTATTGCTAGAGATCGAAATGAAAACTAGTTAGTTGGATCTTCGAGAAAGGTGGGGCACTGTACTCCCTTACTAGCCGAATTATGGACAATTTTGGGTAAAGTCATTATAGAAACAAATTCTTCTATTATTTATAAACTTTTGACAAAAAGAGTACTATTTTCAAGAAAGATCTAATCATTGGGCATCTTTGATCGATGAATGCATGGATAAGAAAACTCTCGTGGGGGAGGTGTTCCGCGGGCTTGTTCCCAAATAAGCCAATTTCGTGGCCGAATTTATAGCCAAATTTCTCTATTGTACCATAAATCTATATCTATTGCACTTGCACCTACTTATGAGTTGTCTTAAGTTGTTGGTTCATTTCTATGGTTATGTAACTCACTGATTTGTTACCCATACTCTATTTTCAATATACTTAAATACATTATTTTTCAGCAAACAATTTATATGAACCAGTATATCCAGTACTGACACTGTCTTTTAAGTTGAATACAAACTCACTAAGTCTAAAATTGAATCTCCATCTCATGGTATTGGTAGGTGATGACATGAAACCATGCATATTCATGCATGCATGCATGGCCTCTAAAATTATTGTTGGTACTTGGTAGACATATCCTTTGGGAATTTGAAAGATCACATTAATTTCAATCACAACCACTCAGATCATACCAACTTGAGGCATTAAAATATGACAAAAAAAAAAAAAGCAAAACACCTCATGTTTTAACCATTTTATTTAATTAGTATTGTTTTTGGAATTGTGTTAATTTATGAGTGTAGTTAAGTTAAAGTGTAGCTTTTCAAGTGTACTACTATGGTCAAAAGAGGAGATTATTTGCACCCAAAAAAATAGTAATAGGAACGTGATAGTTATGAGTTATGACTGTATGCTTTGTTTAATAATAATTAAGTTTATAAATGTTATGCTCCATGCTTATATTGATTTTCAATAATTTTTTTGGTGTAAATTTGTCAATAAACATGTGGAGTTTGATTTTGTTACTCTACAAGAATTATTTATTATTTATTGAAAGAACAAAGTTAATAGCTCTTATGTGCCTCTCTTCCTCAGTCAAAGGGGACACTTAAGTTGGTCGTTTATGGTTCTCGTGTTGGAGGTTGTTTTGATCTTTACTTGTGCATTTTAGGAGTTTGTACTATAAGCGAGAGATTTGAGTGTGTGTATGAAAGTAAGAATCTCTCTAAGAGGCAACTTGAGATGTCAAAAAGGTGGCGGCTTAACTTTGACCTTGTGCGGAGTGAGCTAGATGAGAATGAATGAGGCGGAGCATAAAGAGTGCATTTTGGATTTACACCGTCCGAAACTCGTAACTTAAACTTGGTAACATTTTTGCGGCTTTTAGTTGCATAAAATAGACTAATCAATTTTTTTTATCTAAAACTATCTGGTAAAACTCGATCGAACTCACACATTTTACAAGTAAAATTCTGTCAAAGCTAACTGACGGAATATGAGGAAAATAGTTCATGCTAGTCTAAAATTTAAAAAAAAAATGATGATATCCATTGCAAAAGGTGACAAGTACAAGATAATCACATGTAAAAAGTACCGATTACTCATAAAAAAAATCACATGTAATCATCCCTAAAATATATAATATATATTTAATATATTTGATTCGAAGCGAAACAAGTTACAATCGCTCCACTCCCGTTCCGTTTTCCAGTCAGATATTTGTTTCGCTTCGTTAAATACGGCTTTGAAAAGAAATACTCATTCTCATGCCCGAGGTTGTCACATATAATAAATAGTAATATTAATAGTAATAAATAGTGGGTCTTTTGAGAAACCATAGGTATTTTGGTAGCAGCGGATATCTGGGAGAAGGATCTGCTTTGCTGTCACTCCAACACGTGGTGGGACCACTTTTGCTTTCATGGGCCCACCACCCCATGTGGCATATGACCTGTCAGTCATTTTAGTGACAGTTGTCTAATTTCTTATGCACATGTCAAACACCAATTTACATTTTTGAAAAGAAAAATATTAAATGTGCTAAATTTTGTATGAAAATAATTGTACAAAATAATGTGTTAGTAAATGAGATATGATACAAAAATATCACATATGTCGGGTTGTTATTAGTTAATATTAATTTTAAAGTACAAAAAGATCAAATATGTATCGTCACATAGATTGTCACGTTATTTTGTAAGGAAATTAAACTTTGTACAAAATTTGGGTCATTTAGCGTTTTTCTTTTGAATATCTAAATACTTCGAAATTTGTATAAAATGACGTTACAATCTACTTGATATATGTAGGTCTCGTAATTTTGTAGATTAAAATTAGATTTCAATGAATAACAATTCGACGCATATGATATCACTACTCCCTCATAAATATTTAGCGTGAACTATTCATTTTATAAGACATACAATACACGTGACGTATTGAGACAAATAAGTATACTTTTTAACGATACAAGTAGCGATTAATACGTGTAATTAGTTGAAGCAGTTTTGCATTTTAATTTTGTTAATCCACATATAAGTTTATCATACAAAAGTTAGAAGCAGTTGATTTGTAGGTGTACCCGTGAGTGTACTTATCAGTTATCACCAATAATTGATAAGCAGTGGGACAATGTTGATAAGTGCATTTACCTAAAATGTATGTAAAAGCTGTGGTCAGCAAAGAAAAGTATATCCCAAAATATTCTATAATTGAATGAATTTATTATTACTAAAGTAGTTCTTATTTTGGACCTATTACAATGATATTATATATATATATATCATTATTGTGCATATTCACAAGATTCATTTCCTGCATTATTGTCTTTGTCCTCTCACTATCTACACATAAATGTTAAAACACATTTAAGCCACCATGTCTCCTCATTATGGATTCTTGTAAGCTAACTATTTTTCATTATGTTCTTAAAGTCTTATTTTTTTTTCCGGTTTATACCGTGGGGTTCATGAGCTAGTCCGCACACTTGCGGTTGACACATTTAAGCCGTTTTTACCATATTCAGACTAATCTTGATCACTTTAGATTTGTTTGCAGTTAAAGTCTTCACTTCTCCCCATGGGTGTGTTGAGCGAAGATCGAACGCAAGTGTCTTTCCCACTCACACAGCTTGTGTTGCCAACTGCGTCACTACCTTTGGGTCTTAATTCTTTTTTATTTACCTTTTTATCACTGCAAGAAAACATTTGATTTTTTACTGATAAATTCTGTACAAAACATGATTTTACCATCAAAACGATAATTATTGACGGATCAATTCCGTTAGAATTTAGGCAATCAAAAACTTTGTGGACGGAATTATTGACGAAAACTCCTGTCAGAATGTTTGGCGTCAGAAGAAAAAATGTGGAAATGGTTAATATATGCGGTCAAATTTTTGAAATTATTCAACCTATTACGTGTCAAATTTACGTCACAATCTTACGGTATATCTCAACTAATTCAATTAAAATGACATATTTGAATGATACATGTCAAATTTTGATTTCGCTTTAACCATTATCATTTTGACGACACGAAAAGACAAATGTATGCGTTTCGATTAGAGTCGTATTCTAAAATTGCATCGTACAAGCAATGAATATATTATAACTCACAAAAACATATGTTCAAATGGAAAAAAAATACTCCCCCCGTCCCAAAATAAGTGTCATGTTTCCATTTTTTGCCAAAATTAAGGATTACCATATAATTTAATGTGTTTCCAATATTACCCTCACTTTTCCCCCTACATCCCATGTGCAGTTCATAAGTGATAAGGGTAATAAGGGAAAAACAATAATATAATAATCTAAAAATAGAAACAAGACACTCATTTTGGGACAAAAAATTTAGACAAACAGACACTCATTTTGGGACGGAGGGAGTATAAAATATTGATTGGCACATATAAAATTATTACTTTTCTTTTTCATGTAATGAAGTTGACATTTATTTTTTATAAAATAAAAGGCCAATTTATAAAATAAATATATTGTATGATTTATATATATGTAGATCGATTTTTTTCTTAATATTATTATTCTATTAACAATACGTAAAATATGAACTTATGAAACATTTGATTTATATATTGTAAATGTATATATATGTAATTTCACTATTGTTACAGTAAATTTATATGTAATTATATATGTGTAATTTGATTAATAATAATTTTTTATAATACTATACAAGATATTGTAAACTATATTATTTAACTTTTGTGCAACGCATGAAATATAAACTAGTAATATAAAACACGTGACTTGGTAGTTATCTAAATAACAATATATTATGATTCTAACGATGATCATGGAAAATTTGTATGGTTGTTATGTGTCCAAAAAAAAAAGTTTATGTGTGTCGCAAAAAAAAATACAGGTAATAAATTGGTTTTTTTTTTTAAATTTTATGAGTACTAAAATGAATGTTTCAAAAAAATGATATTTAATTGCAAATTTAAGTATTCATTAGATTTATATGTATTTATATAGGTTTTATAATTACACATTAAAATTTCATAAACTGATATGAAACAAACCAATTAACAATAATATTTAATTTACAACTGTTGAGTTTACTATGTCTATAAGATTATATTATACTTTTATAATATTACTGACCATCCCTAACTAGTAATTATCTAAGTTTTTTTTTTTTGTTTGAAAGAAGTAATTATCTAAGTTAAATGGCTAGGTAACCAATTTTCACAATTTTTCCAATTCGTAAAATTATGCAAAAAGCACATTCGTGATTAATCATAATCACAAACAAGAAGTAAAACTTGAACACAACATGACATACACATTGTGCTTGAGTAAATCAAATTAATTACTCATCTGTATATTGCATCTAAACCAAATATAAAAAAAAAAACACAAGAAAATAATGAGAGAAAATCTATGGACAAATAATATAATCTTCCACATGATGATCATCATCATGATCATGATTAGAGGATTGAGTGAGTTGTTGGTAAGGCCTGAGCTTGTTATGGCATGGACTTGTGCTTATTGGAGGCACTGAACCTTTTTGAAGCTTGCTTCTGATGCTTCTCTCCCAACCACTTCTGCTACTGCTACTACACCTTCCTGTTGATGCCATTGAAACAAGAACAACAAACATTATAGCAACAACCCTAGACATGGTGATCGTTCCGGTCGCCGGAAAATGTATACAGCTTGAGAGGAACAATAACATATTTGTAGTACAAAACTATATACTATATATAGAGAAAATTTGGAGATTGTGTTGAATTTAGGTGCCGTTTGTTTTGGACCAGAAATGGAATGTAACTGAATTGTGTTACTTTTTGTTTTTGTTGGTGTTCAAGTAGTCTTTTTGCACCGGCCCCTGAATTGTTCAAAATTTAAAAAATAGCCCATATTTTAGGGTTAGAAATCCGTGGCTCGACAGTCGACACTAATTTTAACGAGTTTGAGTTGAGATTAATTGTGTTTGTTTCAAACCCGTTTGATCACATTAAAATGTTTAGTTAAATAATATACTCGTTTAAGGACAAGTAAATTGTGATCTTAAGAATATATCTGGTATAAACTCATCCATATATTATAATGGGTCAACAAATATATTTGGCCATGATAGATTATCTAGGTCGATCATTCACTCATTTATTTAAGTGTGTCGGGAATTTTGAACCAAATCATTTAAATGAAATTGTGTCGTGTGTAAACTCTACTCGTTTAATAATTAGCTAGGTCGTGTTTAGATGGACACATTTTTTTTTTTTTGATAAGCTAGATGGACACATTTAACATAATAAATAGTAAACTTTCAATACAACAAGAAAACACGAATTGCCACCACATTAGTTTTGAAATATTTTTAATGATTGAGTCATTACACATTTAAAAAATTATGTGATGGCCCAAGACTAAAAATAATGAAATTTTCGAATAAACACACATTTTCATTTTATAAATGGAATATATTGCCACGTTCATGTCGGAAAGGTACATGACATCAACACGAGAATGAACCAAATTATTCTCTAAAATCAAGTTGTATAAAACCAACACAAGAATCTCACAAAAAAATATATATATAACACAAAATTATGAATTTTTTAGATGTATAAATTTTTTTTTAAAATAAGCTTATGGGTTCAAACTCAAAACTTTAAACAATCTAGGGAGTGGATCAAAATTTAACCTTTTTTAGCACATTATTTTTTGTGGAATGTTATGGGTAGGATATGGCTTGAAAGCAAGGTGGTTGAATTTAGTGTATTTGTAGTGAACATGTCAATAAGTTGAATAAGGCAACAGCAGCCTATTTGGAAATGACATACAGTTAAAATGATTTAATCTTTGAATTTTTGGGCTTCTTTGAGCTTTTTGCAAAGTTGTTTAATGGGTCTGTGAAGAGATTATTTAATTGAAACATAATTATAAATTTTGACTAAACATGGAGAAGCAAAATGATGGCAAGATTTGTGTAAGTGGATGTCATGTAAATATGCACTATACATAATATATTTATTTTTGGTTGTCATGTAAACATGGAAAAAAATAAATTGTAGAGAAAGTTGATATACATACATTTGGGCTTCAGCTCAGACACAAGGCCCATATATTCAAATATTTTATATGGGCCTAGAGCTTTAAGGCTTTAAGCCTCACACAGAGCCCATATTTTTATTTTTATTTTTATTTTATTGGATATTTATTTTAGAAATCTATATTTGCGTTCTGAAAATAAAGATACTGCACTTGGATTCGTTAGGCCTTGCACGAGAAGCTGTATCACACAAAACTGCACTCAGATTTTTTTATTTAATTTTATCATTAACCCGCAACTTGTCACTCAGCTTTCCGGCGAAATCTCCACCCAGGTAAACAACCCATCATTCAATTTTGCATTTTTTGTTCTTATTTTCATATAATCAGTTCATTGCTCAGCTGTATTTTTGTGTTTTTGCTTGATTCCATGGTGACATAGAGCTCAGCTTTGTTGTTCATGAACTGTTAGCTACTTATAGTGAGCTGTTTTCAAGTGCCCACCATTTGTTTGTGTCTATGGAGCTGAAATTTGAACACCCTTTTGAAAATGAAATGAAAAACATTGTTGCTTTACCACTTTTGATTTCTGGGTTGGGTTAAATTTTGATGTTGATTTTGTTTCTCACTTTTGGGTCAGTTTTGCATCTTAATTTTGGGGAGCCCAATGGTAGTTTCTTGAGTAGGTTCCTGCAAGGACCCTTAGTGAGCTTACATTGTTTGATCGAGTATTTATTTGTAGCGTTTGGATTAGAATTTTTGGTTCTGCACACATGATGTTTGTAGGATAACTGGATTGTTTTGTATGGAGGATACGTGTTAGTCTAATTTCTATTTGAACTGATCTTCGTATACATGAATCTTCTTTACCGACTTGCTGATCATGTTTGTATGCATATTTGTTGTTAAGAAGCTTTGATAAAGATGAATGGAAGGGCTTAGCCGCTTAGGGGTAAACAATTCTAGCTGTGACGCAAATAACGATGTCTAGGGTCATTTCTTTCTCTCCAACAATTTTGCCTCGTTTATCTGCATCTTCAAGTTCAAGGTTGGTTGGGGTTTGTATAAAAAATATACGTTTTGCAAGATTATTGGTCTCGTTAGAATTGAATGGTTTGGACTTTTCTTCAGGCGGATTGTGAGAATGTCGGTTACAGAAATCAGAAATCCCGGGATGTCATTTGATTCCATAGCAATAAAGCCTCCTTCACACCCTACCTACGATTTGAAGGGAATCATCAAGCTGGCACTATCCGAAGATGCTGGAAATAGAGGTTCAGTTCCTTTGTGTTATTTTTATTGTCTTCTTTATTATTTTCTGCACTATTTCTTTTTCTCTGTTAGTTTCCCATTTCCTGTGTCCATTTCAATAATTAATGTTATGCATGTTTGATCATATTGCACCTATGATTTAGAACCAAAGTTTGTTTTTCTTCATTGGTGACTATCTTTGTCATTTTAAAATTTACACACACACACACAGTCAAATGCTCGTGTAGATTTGTATTGGCATTATAATTTGATTGGAATTTGTTTGAGATTTCAGCCGAACATTTAGTGACATCTGTTGTTGAATACAGGGGATGTTACTTGTATGGCAACTATTCCATCTGATATGGAAGTCGAAGCCTATTTTCTGGCAAAGGAGGATGGTATCATTGCTGGAATTGCACTTGCCGAATTGGTATTTCACGAGGTTGATCCGTCACTGAAGGTATGACAGATCACACTTGCTGTGTTTTGATTCCTTGTCTTGTTTACTTGATTTGTCATTGCTTGATGCACTTTTGAGAATCAGGTGGAGTGGTCTCGAAAAGATGGTGATCATGTTCATAAAGGACTGCAGTTCGGGAAAGTTCATGGTAAGCAAAGAACCGGGAATTCCTATGCTGCATGTGATGTCACATTTGACAACTTACACATATTTTTTTACTTTCTATTTCCTTATATTTCCTGTTTACCATTGCATATGCAGGACTGGCTTACAACATTGTTGTAGCTGAAAGGGTTGTGCTAAATTTTATGCAGAGGATGAGTGGGATAGCGACTCTAACTAAGGTGTTTTTATTTATTTTTATTTCTCTGAACGTATGAAATTGAGTTCCAGAATCAGTTTCAAACCAACCATTTGCATTGCTCATTTGGCAAAAGTTGAAACGTGATGTTAAAGTCCTAAAAAGTCTACTTCTGCAATGCCTCTGCTTCACGAGTTATCACCTATGATGCACCAATAATAATATGTGACAGTTAATAAACTCAGGCCTCCTAATAAAGTAGGCCAATAGCACGCTGATACAGATTTGTTATATTCATGTTTCCTGCAGGCAATGGCAGATGCAGCGCACCCTGCATGCATTTTAGAGACGAGAAAGACTGCTCCAGGTTTACGCTTGGTGGACAAATGGGCGGTGCATATTATTTGCTTAATCTATGATTTTAAGTCTTCCTTCCATTCATTAACGTATTATGTTGACTTTCTATGATTCTTTGTCAGGTACTAATTGGTGGAGGACGAAATCACCGGATGGGTTTATTTGACATGGTGATGATAAAAGATAACCATATATCAATAGCTGGAGGTATCACAAATGCCATCAGATCTGTTGATACGTACTTACAAGAAAAGAATCTTCAAATGGAGGTCGAGGTACTCTTCTACCAAAAAAAGTAAATCTTGTGAGTTTTCATGATTTACCAAACATGATTTGTTCCTTCTCTCTAAAGGTTGAGACCAGGACTCTTGAGGAAGTAAATGAGGTATTGCGTTTTGCCTCACAAGCAAAAACGTCTTTGACGCGAATAATGTTGGATAACATGGTTGTGCCATTGCCAAATGGGGATGTTGACGTGTCCATGCTTAAAGAAGCTGTTGGATTGATCGATGGGAAATTTGAGACTGAGGTAGGTCTCTTTTTACATATCGGTTTATTGTATTTACAACTGCTGGTGCCTTATTCAACATTTTCTCCCCCATGTGCTAACTGTTGGGAGCGAATCTAGCAAATTTGGATACAAAAAATCAATGCACAAGCATTTACATGGTTTTATAATTGCCTACATCCACGGCCACATTAGTATCTCATTGATTTAATAATCGTAAATTTACAATCACAACAATTACAATAGAGGTTTTTAAAAGAGAGATTTAGGGTTTTCCCCCAGTGGATTATGAAAGATTTTTTGTAAATAATTAGTTTCTCCTCATCATACTCCACAAACCTAGCAATCTCCCACTTAAATTCGTTCCCACTTGTTTTCATAATGAGAAGAAACGTCATGCTTGTTTTTAGCTTTCTTATAACTTAACTGTATTCTTGCCATCATCTTAGTCTAATAACAAATCTAATAAATTGATTTGGATGTTGATGGTGGCAGGCATCCGGCAATGTTACTCTTGAAACAGTGCACAAAATTGGCCAAACGGGGGTGACCTACATTTCTAGGTAACAATGCTAACTTCTTTTAGCAGCAAATTTTAGCGCACACGAATGAAATGAGCATTAGGCCACCATTTAATCTGGAAGCTTGATAGATCTGGAAAATGAGTTATTTAGTAGTTCATGTAATTATTGCAAATTTAGCCTCTGTAGGACCTTCCTTCGGGTGGTAGAGACAGATAAAGGATTGGTTGGGTTAGGAAAATCTTAGGTAGTGTTTGTATTATAATTTTTGTTCATGAATAGAAATCAAGAATCGGAATGGGAATGAGATTCTCATTGTTCATGTTTGTATCAAGATTTGGTCATGAAAGTGGCTCTAGAATGAGAATCTCAGCTCTAAACACTACTTTAGATACATATTCGGGGAGTTCCTATAGCTTCACTGGCATTGAGTAATGATTAGCTTAGCACAAGAATTGAGGGTACAAAATTTACAGTATTCTGTTTGTATTTTCAGCGGCGCGTTGACTCATTCTGTAAAAGCGCTTGATATCTCCCTCAAAATTGATACAGAGTTGGCTCTTAAAGTTGGAAGGCGTACAAATCGTGCATGACTAGTGTGTACATCTCATCCTTAAAAAATGAGCATGCTTAATTGCTTCATTTACTAATGATCAACTCGTTATTTGGATTTTAAAGATGTCAAAATCAATAAACTATTATGTGGACGACTTCATCATGTTCATATTTTGCCTATTGGATAGAGCCGGCAATTTGTGTCGTAACATGACACAAAATTAGCATGTTTGGGCTCACACATATAGTAATCGTGTCGTGTTCGTGTTGGGCCTCCAAAACACGCACACACTACTGATTAGTCGTGTTGTGACACGCACAATACGCCCAACGCGCACAATTGAATTAAGAGTATAAATGTACATTAATCCTAATAACATGCCAAACGTGTTAGGGTCGTGTCATGTCAAAGTGTTGGCTCTATCATAAATAACGTGTTGGGTCGTGTTTGTGTCATGTTGTGTTATCTCGGCCCATTTAGTTACCATGTTAAAAGTGTCATGTTCATATTGAACCATTCAGCACCTGTCATGTTTGTGTTGGGTCGTACATCACAAAACCAACTTTCAGCACGGACACGAACACGACACGCACGCACGCACGAATTGCCAGCTCTAATTGATCATCAAACTTGTGAAAACAGTTGCATAAATAAACATTTTTTGTCCTTTAAGAAAAACTGTTCTTGTTCTATATTGATTATTGAACTTGAAGTGCTCTTTTTTTTAGTTCATCTTTGTACCACATTTGGGCCTAATGTCCTTTCCCTAACCCAACCTCAGTTCTAAAGGGTCATTTGACTCATTACCACAAATACTACAAAACACGATCCCACCAAAACAGTCTTACGATGTATTTTTCGGTTGGAGCACACATAGGTAGCATTATACTAATTTGTTCTCATTTGTTTCGATTTGAACTTTGAAATTTATCTCCCGAACACATATTGTTGTTATTCGTCATATGTCGGGTGTTTTCTCGTTCAAATTGTGGTATAAATGACTATATATGTCACCTTATGAGTCCTAACTTTCATTTCAAGTACCAAACTATTCAACAAAAGTTCATATAAAGTCAAGGAAGGGTAAATTAATTTCCCAATGTGTATTTTCAGAAAATGCCATGAGCATAAGCTGAAGTCATGCTTGTGTCCCAGACATTAGATTGATATACAACACACACACACACATATATACACATATGGTTCCAAATTTGTTTTAATATTATATGTTGTTAGGTGAAGAAGTTATCGATAAAGAATCGATGTTATTATTGTAAATTAGTGCTGAGATTTTGTGTATGTGTTTGTTTTTGTTCTTAGCAGGCGATGTTCAATTTAAAAAACCCAGTTGTGGAATGAGACATAGTTCCAAATCAGGTTTGTTTATGATATTAAACGTCCGGTCATGGATATTAGGTACATTTTACACATATACATACAGTCATCAGAGATAAATGTGCATAGAAAAATGCTGGTTTTGTTACATTTTCTCAGCATGACTTGTTTGACAACCTTGAACCTTGATGATGCATATTAGTGCATGAATTCTTGAAGATTGTTACTTCTTTCTCCAGTTTTTGTGGTTCCATATTGACTTTGATTGCTCTAAAACAAGAAGCTGGTTTGCTTTTTTCCTCTTCAATACATTTTCTGTTTTTTGTCTTCAAATGACAAAATATTGTGGAGGCAAAGCTGAGACAATGGGCAGATTGTGGAATTTCTTATATTTTAAAATCAAGAAAATGATGCTAAATTTACTTTTGGGATCAATTTTGGACAAAATGGAACATTTTCTTTAAAATAATATAGAGAGAGCAAGGAATCTAAGTTAAGATGTGTTTGGCTTGGGTTAAGCCGCCGATAAGGTCGTGACACTTTGTTTTTTTTTTTAAAAAAACGAGATCTAGCGGGCTGTTTCACTCTCACAAATGTATTGGAGTGATCATAAGTGAAATTTATCGAGGTTTCATCTCTTCGACGACTTTTAATTTATATTCTCTATATGTGTGTGTGAAAGGTGGTCGGCAAATGTCAGAGCTTCCGGCCAAAAACTATGTTTCCTCCAAAAAAATACTCAGACGATGCATTTCTTCGTAAAGTCGTCTTCATCTAATATGACACACTTAAAAGGAGGCAAAAGAAGGTAAATTGTAGTTTTCAAACAAGACCTTATTACCTCTAAGCTAATTTCTTTATCATTATAATGAGATGGCAACTCAAAAAGTATTATATTAAAAATACAATCAAATTACATTTATTCATAAGATTTTTCGAAGTTTGATTTAATTTGACTGCAAACACTTTTTGTCACAGAATTGAATTAAATTCTTAATCAAATTAAAACGCATCATTTATTGATCTGATCATCGTTCGTAAAACATTGTATCATATCAAATCACGAATAGTCGATGTCACGATATAATTTACGTATAATACAAATGACACGAAAAGTGCCTAGGTTTCTTAGGGGCGGTTTCTAGGATAATCCTGTCAACTTCTTGATTAATGATCAACAGGGTTCATAGAATCTTGATTGACCTTTTTCCCCAACTTTTCTAGTCAGAGAAAATAAACAAGAAAATTCTTAAAAGATTTGCTGAGAAAAGTAGGTAATGGCTATAGAAAAAGACCAGACCAGAGGCAGCTTTGGTTGATCCTAAGACCTTAATAATGAAGAAACCTAGGTGTATGGATTGTACCATGCACTTTCTTTAAAATATTTTATTTTGATCTCTCAATTATTGATTTTGTTTAAAACTAGTATTTAATTTAATTTGGTCCTAAACTTTGTTATTTTGATTCGAATTGGTTCAATTCACAACGGTGCTGTTTAACTAAATTGACATGACAATTTTTTTTTTGCAAAATTTTTGTTGATTGACGAGACAATTTTGTGACACTTAATTTAGTTAAATTAAATATGGTTATTTTGAAACAAAATGTATAGTTGATGCACCAAATTGACATGTATGACAACCATGTTCCTCAATCATGTAATTTTGTATCAAATTTGTTTCATAGTGAATTTAATCAATTCAAACGTTACATCAACAAAAATTGGCTTGAAAAAATTGTCACGTCAACCTAATTTAATGGGTGATATGAATTGAACAAAATTAAAGTAAAATAGTATAATTTGAGACCAAATTAAAACAAATATCAAATTGGGCAGCTAGAATAGAACATGTTCCTTCCGTTTTCCACTTTTCCATGCATGAAAATGTAAAATATTATAAGTTTTGGGTAAAGCTGTAAATGGCTGAAAGTGGGGTTTAAAGAATGGTTGCATCCTTATAATTGACAATGACCATATGAGGTAACACATGAAGCTTTCTGATTTCTGGTGAATCTTGGAGCAATTTCAAGTGAAATTCTCATAGTTTCTCCAACTTTTTTATAATAATAATAAAATATAAAAAAAGTACATCTCAATTCTATGTATCAAATTATTCTTATCAATAGGCGATGAGCTGATGATTATCTCAAAACAACCATTTTTGAAACTAGATGGAGTCTTATTCGAAAACCAACAATAGAATGTTGAGTGACGTAACAAAATAAAAAGAACAAGACGTGCGTTACTACGCTATATTTCTTGTCTGGACGAACTCGTACATTAATTACGAGTTACTGAGTATTGGCATTGAAAATTTCCCAACGAAATCACCAAATTTTAAACTTTACCTCAGCACCTTCTTCGGCAATTTGTAGTTAACTACTATATATTTAGCGTCATTGGTAATTAAATTTCTATATTGTTTTTACGCAACATCTAACTACATGCATTATTTATTTTTTCATTCATACAAAGTAAAAGTAATGATGATTAAAATTATAAAATGACTATTTTGAAGAGAACAAAATGATAAATCATGTGGCATTCACATGAGAACAATGAATAAACAATCCGACGAGTCTATTGATAGAATGAAAAATTGAAAATCTAGTCTAGAAAATTGAAAATCTAGTGGGTTTTTTTTTTATAAAGAAAAAATTTAGTGGGTTAGTTTTAAATAGAAAACATAGAGTTATTTCTATAAAATATGTTAAATATAAATTATCTATCCGTTACTGACATTTTTAGCTTAATATATGAAACTCATACCATAATCTTAAGAAAAAACAATATAATTAAATTACTAATACTAATGGGTCGGTTTAATATATTTTTATTATTATTATTAAAGATTAAAAAAAAATTATTCAAGAGTTGGTGGACTTGTAAAAATTTACATTTTGACGTCAAGAGTCAAGACTAGTAGTTTTTTTTTTAACAGCAAGACTAGTAGTTAGGTATTGTGTTAAACATTCTTTATTTCTCAATAAAAACAAATGGCTCAAGTGCATGAATCAAAACCATATATTAATATTTGTCATTACTTTCATTTTTATCCACTACAACTTTTGACATATAGATCACTTCATTTTCAATACATGACCCAGAAAAACTAAACCTAAAAATTACTGTAATTACAGGTCATTCACATTTTCATCACTTTGATTGAGATATTTACCAACTTATATTATAAATTTATTTTTGTATATATTTATTTATATTTGTCTAAGTGACAATAAAAGAAAAAGAAACCATAGCTAGTGGGTTTCAAGACCATGACAAGTCATGTTTTGGAGCAGACCACATTGCAACATATACATGTTTTGCACTTACTTACATAATACCAAAATTATCTAAAATTTTGCTACAAATATTCATTCAATGTTTGAATATAATTAGGAGAAAATGAATAAGAAATAAATTACGCTACGGAAGAGTTGATATAGTCGACAAGGATGTTTATAGTTTATAAGTGATTATTATATTATAAGTTATCGACATGTTCCTTTTTTTATAAAAAAAAGTAGTTATCGTCATGTTCTACTCTAAAATAAAAATGCAATATTTTCTAAATTAAATTTTCAAGAAGAAATCTCTCAAAAGAAAACTTCCAAGAAAAATATTTCATTTGAGTTCTAAATATTTTTTTGTTGGGTGACCTAAACGTGTAATTATTATTAGTTGATATAGTCATATTTTTTTTTATATTATAAAAGTTGATATAGTCGTTAATTTAGAGTATTTATAGAACTAAAATTTTATTATATAACCAATCATTATATTATAAATTCTGGCTAAATTTAGAGACATGTTCTACACTAAAAGGATAATGTAGTATTATTTTTAGAGGGGAAAAAATTGAGTTTAAAAATTTTTATTGTTGGGAAACTAATTAACTATTGATCCACAATAGTGACATCTTTTGGGGTTATTGAAGGGCATTGGTGAGCTATACATAGATGACCATAGTGTTAGACTTTAACTTAAGGGCCAATTATATCCCCAAAAAGTGGATGGTGACACCATAACACATTCATAGCCTCCATTGATGCTTTAAAGAAGGAGAAAAAATAGTTATTATTAAAAATAAAAATAAAATTATCCACACCACAAGTTGATTAAATTATGATTACAAGATCTAGGAATGATCCTCTTGGTGTTATTATTAGTAGGAGAAATTATATGTATATTTATGTATAGGAATATTTTATTATAATCCTCCCACATGAGACACATTGACTAAAGTGTAATGTATACATTATTTAATAGGATACTTGTGTAATTAAGAAAATAGGTTAACTGATATTTATGAGAGAGAACAATTTTTTTATGTATTGATGTCACGTTTAATTTGACCGTTCGATTTTATTATGTATTCTTGTTAGAATAAGAGTATCTCGGTATATTATTGTTTTCATTAGAGGTGGTAATTTGTTTTGTAACACGACGCAAAATTAGTATGTTTGGATTCATATATTTTATAATCGTGTCGTGCTTGTGTTGGTCCATCAAAACACGCGTATACGATTAACTAGTCATGTTGTGACTCACACAACACGAACAACACGCACACTTAAAGATATAAATGTAAATTGATCTTAATTAAATATTATATAGCGTGTTAAATGTGTTAGGTAGTGTTGTGTCAAACATGTTGATTCTATCATGCAGAATGTGTTTCTATTGTGTTCGTATTCAACCGTCCAACAAAATCATCAAACGTGTCTCGTTCGTGTTAAATTAACACACAATTAATATTTAGCGCAACTTGAACACGACATGAACACACAAATTTATGCTCGGTCGTATTTTTAACTCAATAAACACAGAAAGAAAATCATTTAGAAGATGCAAAATTTTCCTGGCATAAAATATCGGTTTCCATTAATATAAGGGTGCTTTTGGATCATGTGGTGGGGGCCAATGTAGCCCTAAATTGACAAGCAATATTGTATAATAAATGGAGTAGAATAACATAAAATATGGATTGTATAGATACCAAACCCTCACACCCTATATATAAAAGTAATTGAACAACAAAAAAGCAAAAGAAAAAGAAACATATCCTCACATGGAGATGAGTCATGGCTGATTATTATTATTGTTATGATGAAGAAGAAGAAGAAGAGAATTGTTGTCAAATGGACGGCTCAAGCTTAGTCTAAAAATCTATATTGCAACTCTTATCATCTAGTCACTATGTATATGTGGAAATGATGCAGCATTTATTGTTTATTTTTGTATTTAGTGTGTATCAACTATATATATATATTAAAGATACTTTTATAAGAATTGACATTACACAAGAAATTAAATAAATAAAAACTGACAATAGATCATAGATAGTATTAGAATTGATAATTTATTTGTGAATTTGTGCTAGTTATTTTTGTGCAGATTGAAAGTTTTACCTAAAAATGTGTGTAGATTTTTTTATATAATAAGCAATTTTTCTTGTAAATAATTGGGATGTTTTAAAAGTTAATCGTCTTATGCGACTTAAAACATGCAAAATTGTTAATACCATATTTACCATAGTATTTGGGGAATCATTTTATAGATATGGAATCATCAAACAATGAAAATAAAATACAAATAACACCAAAGAATCTCTTTTTTTAATAAGCATTTGATAACTCTATTTGTGCAGATAAATTAAACAAATTAGCTACTATACAATTAAACTATTTATTAAATCTAAATATATTGCAACTATTATCATCTAGTGAGACCGTGTTTACGTGGACATGATGCAACATTTTAAGTGTCCATTATATTAGTCATTTAAAATGTATTTTTAAAGAAATTGAGAGTACTACTCCCAAAATGAAACTAAATTATTCATCGATCAAGTATTGAATATCATATAACAGTAATGATAATATCATTAAACAATAAAATAAATGTGAATTATAACCGTGAAAACAATATAAACATATAATAACTTGATCCCCACACACAAATTATAAACAAATTTTGTAAGTGTTATATATACATAACTAAACACTTTCTTAAGAAATTGCCAAGAAGAAAAATATTTGATTAGGAGAGCTTAGGGCACACATGTTGTCTTCTCATCACCAAGCTTATTGCCAAAATAAAGCTACCAAACCAAACCCTCCATCACCATTTACCACCAAACTTTATGTCTCTCTGCATGGGTGTGCCATGACACACAGACACAACCCTATGGAGAATCCTGGTTTTTTGTGTTTGGACAAGAATCATGTATATGTATGTAGTGACAAAGAAAGGTGAATTTAACAATTAAAATGACTATAGTTGGATTTGGAGGTAACAACAAATCCAACTAGAGGTTCATATTTGGTAAACTTATTCCAACTCTTGATAGCTTATTTAATGATTGTTTAAAATAGTGTTTTAGGGTAAAAAAATGATTAGGAATCTACTCCCTCCGTCCCAAAATGAGTGTCTTGTTTCTATTTTTTGCAAAAATTAAGGATTACCAAATAAT
>JAYMTF010001853.1:0-20995 GCA_036897485.1 Pelargonium nanum | reverse complement strand
GGTAGAGCTTATATCCATTCCAAATGGATCTGAAGGCAAAAGATCAATAATATCTTTCGAAACTGACTCCTGAGAGCCATTCCTATCACATATCTCCCTCCCGTACTCAAAGCAATCCTCCACCCAGCTATTCAAATGCCACGGCTCGCCAAAAGCATCTACATTGTTCTCTGGGATACCCTCTACCAAGTACCCACCATTCGACATCCTAATTGGATCAACCAAATTATCTTCGGACAGGTGTCCCGAAAAGATTGGTCGATGTGAAAAATTCAAGGCCATCCTATAGCAAAAACCTAACCTAAATCTCTCTCTACAGAACTGTGATACACAAGGAACAAAAAAAAAACATTTTTTTTTGTATCTTTCGTGTCAAGGAAAAAAAAAACGAACGGAACCTATATTTAAAAAAGGAAAAAAATAATGCTAGAGATCTAACAAGGAACCCTCGATTTCGGATAGAAAACTAAAACAACGCATCAAAAATTTCACTGAGTTTCTTGTAAAGCACCCTATAATCAGCTGAGTGTGAAATTAAAACGAAGGAGAAGATTAAAAAACGCCGTATTTCGAACTCCCTATACAACAACAAATTCTCTATTTTCTTCACGACCAATCCAACAAACGAATAAATCAGCTCAGAGTTTCACAATGTAAACCGATCAAACCATGATATTATCGTCAAAATTAGGGAAAACAATGGATTACCCGAGGAAATCCTAATTATCAGGGACGAACGCAATCGACAGAGAAAGCGACGTCTTCTTGGTCTCGAAATCCTCCAAATGGACGGAGAAGATGAAGATGGAGATAGAGATTGAGGAAATGAAAATACAAAAAATAAAAATAAAAATAAAGATTGAAAAGAATTTGTGGAAGGAAAGTTTGGGAGAGTTTCGATTTGAATCCGAAGAGAAGCGAGCCTGTCGATCGAGTTCCGGAGGAGGAAGGAACGAAAAATAGGAAGAAAATGAGAAAATAAAAAAACCGTAGAGAAGGAGAAATAGGAAGGGAAGGTAACGGTGAATTTGTCCAAAATAGAAGGGGGGGAAGGACACGTGTCGGTCAATCGGAGAGTTGCGGAGGAGATGTGGCGGGAGATGGATTCTGTTACTTTTGTGTGTTGTCGTTGTTGCGGTTGGGCTTCCACTTCTGTTTGCCTCCTTTCTCGCTTTTCGTTGACTATTTCTAAATCACGCCACCGTGCTCTCTCCTCCGTCCGATCAAAAATTATTTTCAAATATTTTTATTTATTTAATTTTCCTTTTTCTTCGTCGCAGCCTCCTATCGAGCGCTCAGATCCGATCGGCCATCGAAGTCGCAGATCAAGGTCCGATCCATTTTTTCATTTCGATTCTTGTGTCTCTACGATATTGCAGTTATGTCGATTATGATTTTGTTTTGCTCCTGCTGATTACAATTCGGTCTTTGAAGAACCCTCCGGGTGATTTACCTGATTTGGTTGTTTTAGACACTGGATTTTGCTATGATTTAGGAATTTAATGTTTCTGTTGCATAATGGTTGGTTCAATTGCGAGAGAGAAATAGCTTTGAACTTCCTACATTTTAATGTTTTTATATAATTTAATGTATTCACTATACAGGTTGTTTGCATTGTCCTCAGTTGTGTACTTATAATTTTTTTTCTTAAATTTGGTGGAGTCACTTACTGTCAGGGAAGTACTGGAAACTTGGCCGCATTTTCGATAGTTTGTGGAAGATTTAGATAAGAACTCCTTTTGGCTCAATTTTATGATAAATGAGTAGTTCCGTTTTCCTTAATTTTTTGTTTGTTGTTCTTCTTTACATTGCTCTATAAAGGTATCCTGTGGAAGTTTGACATAATGGAATTGTCTACGTAGTATTCCATATTCCACCCTATCACGTAGATCGTATCTGTTTCTTTCACTCGCATGCTATGCTGCTTCAAAATATTGACAGACGAGATTTTGTAATTTGTCAGTATTTCTTGTATTGGTACCTCGTCGAATTCTGAAATGCACTGCTCTATAAAGGTATCCTGTGGAAGTTTGACATAATGATATTCTCTATGTAGTATTCCACCCTATCACATAGATCATATCTGTTTCTTTCACTCATGCTAGGCTGCTTTGAAATATTGACAGACGAGGTTTTGTAATTTGTCAGTATTTCTTGTATTGGTACCTTACCTCATTGAATTCTGAAATGCACTGCTTCGTGTGCTTGTCATCTCATATTTTGTTTCCAGCCTTCAAAACTTTCTATTTAGTTGTATTAAATGCTTTGGGAAATATGCAGTTCTCTCTTGGAAGTCACTAACTATTCCCCATTCTGCTAATTTCGTAATAGGGATACTGCTTATACAGACAAAACAATTTAGACGAAGCTTTGGCTGGGAAGTGGGAAGTCAAGAGAGAAATTCTTCAACCGTGCTTCTGGAATCTCAGATTCTGTATCGTTTGGGAAAGATGGATGAGTGTGTGGATGTTTACCAGAAGCTTCAAAAGTCAAAGATTGTGTCGTTAGAGGTAAATGCTGTTGCTGCTTTAGTTTCAGGGGGAAGGTCTTTTGAGGTAAATGCAATGATGGATGCGCTCAAGGTTTTAAGCAACTAGTAGCTTTGAGCTAGCCTACAACACTGCTTGTTCTTTGATTGAGAGTAATATGCACACAGATGCGGAGAAACTCCTGTTGTCAGGCCAAAGGTACACTGCTTTGTCTATGGACATTAAACATTGCACTAGCTGCGTGCAACTTTGTTCCAGTTACTTAGTTAATTGTTAATTCTTATCACCGTCAAATTATTATGAGGACTTGCTTTGCAAAATTTGGCGTGTAAATCCCAATTTCTTGAATTTGACATGTAGATGTTGCACGTGTAGATGTTGAGAAGGCGGAATCATACAAGAAGAAATTGAAACTGTTGATGCAGATGGTCTGGAAAAGACTTCTGGGGCTAAACACGTTGAAATTGCTCCCCGTGTAACAGATGCGTACGAGGAGGGTAAGAAGGAGAAGGCGAAGAAGAAGAAGAGAAAGAGAAAGCCAAGGTATCCTAAAGGGTTTGACCCTGCAAATCCCGGCCTCCACCAGATCCCGAGAGGTGGCTCCCCAAGAGAGGGAGGTCTAGTTTCAGGCCAAAGCGGGACAAGAGAGCAGCCCAGGTGAGAGGCTCTGAAGGTGCTGTAGTTAGAGAAAAACTGGAGGCTGGTGCTAATGCTACCAGCTCAAACACTTCATGTTTCAAATCAAACCAAGCCACCATTTACAAAGGATCCTCGCAGAATGAAGTTGTGGAGCAATCCAAGCCTTCATACAAGTCAGTTTAGTTTAGGTTCTTTTGAATTTGACTTCAGTTTAGTCTACTCAGATTTTGATAATTTTATCTTTGATTTTGAACTTAGAGACAGGAAATGAGTCATTTTTCCACTCCACTCTACTGGCTTGATTGTCTATAAGACCTAGAGACGGCAATTTGGATCCAAATGCGCTTACACCCAAAATTCGATCCGACCAACTTTCAGTTTGGATTTATCCATAGATTTTATGTTTTAAAAGTGAAACTCAACCCGTATCTGAAACCTGAAATTGTCACCTCTGACTGAACCTGTCCAGCATGTCAAGATTGTTTTATTTATTTATTAACCATTCAACAATATCCCACTAGCTTGCTAATTATTAAATATTAACTGCAAATGTTGATTTCTGATATATATATAGATCTTCCACTACAGTTAGCAATAAGTTAGGTTTTGGTTACATCTTTATAGTATCAAGTAAGTATTAACTAAGTTTGCTTAAATCTAAAATTTAAACAAGAAGTAGAGAGCAAGAAATTTGAGTGAAATATTTGTTGTGATCACAAATTCATTTAAACAATATAAATATTACTTAATGAGTTGTCATGATTTTTTTTAATTACTTGCTGTATATAAAAAAATATCTTAGTGGTAATTTTCTAAGAATGGTATTGAAAAATCTAAAATTATTTTCTAAAAATGACATTTTCTAAGACGTATTAACCAATTCATTAAAACACAATTAAACACTTATGAGAAGAATATAAAAAAAAAAAAAAAAAACTTTGAAGCCCAGACCTACTGATAAGTCTAAACTTTTTAGTAGTTGTTTGGTAAAACTACGAACAAAATTTAATTTGAAATAAAATTGTTCGTTGCAGTTGCATTTGAAGTGACGTTCGATTCACATTTTAATGTTTATCTTTTATAGCAAAATGTCCTCCGTAACATTAATAATAAATTTAACTTTCTTAGTTGCTTCAATGCATTCTTCAAAGTGTTATATGAATATTATTGCTTACTTGCTCATCTCTTGTTTAATTTAGTAATGCTTACTTGTTGGGTTTACTCTCTCTTTTGCAAGAGAAAGAAAAGGTGTTTCCTAATTCTTGTAAACCATAGCCTCCTTTCACTTGTCCATTTTAGACAATTTAAAATGAAGAAGCAAAGAAAAAAGGTCAATAAACAACCACAATACAATATGAAGCCTGAAGGTGGTGGGTGTAACTGTAACCAATTGTTTTTTCACTTCACATTTGCAGCATATTTTCATGGCAACAACCAACAGCCAAGGTCAACATTGTCACCTCCATTTCATATTTAGATCTTGTTTGGCAACACTACTGAAAAACCGTAAAAAAATGCAGGTTGCGACTGAAACTATAAGTTGTAAGGAAATGTAAAAACATAAACGAAAAAAGAGAGTTTCGTGTAATAATATGTTCGAATACAATTAATTGTAAAGCGTATCAATTGTTAAAATGACTGAATTGACTATGGAGCATTTCAGAAACAACATAATAATACCGGTCACCATATATAATCTCATAAAATGTTCAATATTCATCATAATAAATTATAACAACAAAAAAATTAACTGAGTACGTTAAACTAGCATAACTTACAAAACTCAGTCGGCCTCATATACAAAAACAATATCTAATACTTCACATGTTACTATGTTAGTATAGCATAATTGAATTAGTCAAACTTATCAATAAATAAAGTCGACCCAAAATCCAAATATACATTTTATAAGAATAAGAAAGTAATTTACATGTTATCTCTCATTGTTAAAAGAGTCAAGACATTGAACTCCTGTAAGAGCTTGCCTCCTTCAAGCTACAAATTTATACATTTTACAAAATAACCTGAGGTAAATTTTTCATACGTCGCACCTACTAGTGTTACCAAACAAGCTCCTAGCCCAACAAGTACTAAAACTACAAGTACAAGCAGCCCATTCATAAATAAAAAAATGAAAAATAATAATATTATTATTAATTTTGGGGATAGTTTATCCATATGTGTGTGCTGTTAATTACTTAATTTCCATCATCTTTGTTAATTTCATTATTGCTATTGTGATATTATTTGAATACTTGAATGTGAAATTGAAATCTGGCATCTCAAATAAATGCTGTCTGAAAAATAATTAAAATTTCACACAAAATGACTAAATTGCACCTTATTTTAATTGCACTATTCAATTAAAATAATTGTTTAAAAATTGACCAGATAATCTGTTATTTATTGACATTAGAGTGGGAGTTAAAACTAAAAAGGAAAGTAAAGCAATTAGTGAAATATTTTCATATTTTGTGATATTGAAGCATTGTTGAGTTTTGACCAAATGGAGGGCAAAATTGTCATCCAAATTCAAATCACCTTGGAAGCATCACTTGTTGAACTGGCAATAACGCCAACAGGCCAAAAGAGAAAAAAGAAGGAGCTTTGGTCTCTCTCAAATCATATCATATCATATTCATATGTGAGTATCATCGGAACCCATTTTTTGTATTCCTGTACCTCTTCTGAGTTTCTCTTTTCTCGTCGCTTTAATGTTTGATTTTTCTTCGGTGGCTGTCCCAGATTGCTGATTTTTCTTTTCTTTTTCCCATCTGAATCCACGCCCTCATTGATGAAAAGAAGACAACATGCTGAATATTCTTAATTTTAGAGTCCAAGAACAGAGAAGCAAAAGGTAGGTTTCTATATTTGATTGTCTATTGAAAAGTTACTGCTCTGGCTTTTACATAATCCATCTGGGTTTCTCGAATTTGGCCCCAAGTTCAAATCTTTGTACATGGGTGTCTCTGAAAAAAGGGAACAAGCAAAATGTATTGATTTTACAAACTGGGTTTTTGTTTTTGTTGTGGGTTGATTTGGATTGAAAAATAGGGGCTTGCTTTGTTTTGATCTGTATTTGTTGTAGTGGGTGACTTTACTTTTTTGCTCATCGGATTAGAGGGGTAATTTGGCCCTTCATTGTTTTGGTTTGTTTTCAGGAGCATAAAGATGGAGTGAATCTCTTCTGGGTTGGATCAGAAAACATTGGTTTTGTGCTGTAGATTTCCTTCAAATGGGGTTTTTGATGAGTTCAGGTCCTTTTATGATTCAGTGGAAAAAGTGGGTAAGAGGTTGTTTGATGGGTTTTGATTAGTATTGGACAGATTCTGCAAGAATTCGGGTCATCAGTGTATTGTGGTTTTGAAAGGTCCAGTGTTTGCCGTCAATTGTGTAGAACAATAATGTTTAAACAGATATTGAGTAAGCTTCCGAAGAAGTCTTCCAAGTCATCTGATAACCGAGACCATGGACGAAGCCATACCGCCCTCTCAAATAGATCAAGAACCAGCGATGTAGGGTCTGGCAAGTTGGGGAATTCAAACATTGTGTCTATTCCAGATGGTAATGCTTCTTCAAATATGGGGCATAATAATGGAAGAAAAAATCCAGGAGGTGGGATTATGAAGGCAAATGGGAATTCGGTCCCATCGTCATATGAAGCATTGCCTGGATTTAGAGATGTTCCTAGTTCTGAGAAGCAGAACTTATTTATTAGAAAGCTGAACTTGTGCTGTGTTTTATTTGACTTTACTGACCCAACAAAGAATCTCAAAGAAAAGGAGATCAAGAGGCAAACTTTGTTAGAGTTGGTGGACTATGTTACATCTACAAATGGGAAATTCACAGAAACTGTAATTCAAGAAGTTACCAAAATGGCCTCGGTGAATTTGTTTCGGGCACTCACTCAACCGCGTGAAAACAAGGTTATGGAAATTGATTTGGAAGAAGAGGAGCCTTCAATGGATCCTGCGTGGCCACACTTGCAAATTGTGTATGAATTCTTGTTAAGGTTTGTTGCTTCCCCGGACACTGATGCAAAATTGGCCAAAAGACACTTTGACCAGTCATTCATCCTCAAGTTGCTTGATCTATTTGATTCTGAAGACCCTAGAGAGAGAGAATACTTGAAAACTATTCTTCACCGCATATATGGAAAATTCATGGTGCATCGCCCATTCATTAGGAAGTCTATCAACAATATATTTTACCGGTTTATTTTTGAGACTGAGAAGTATAATGGAGTTGCTGAACTTCTTGAAATTCTGGGTAGCATCATCAATGGATTTGCTCTGCCACTGAAAGAAGAACACAAAGTGTTCCTCATGAGGGTGCTAATTCCTCTGCACAAACCAAAATGCTTAGCAATGTACCATCAGCAGCTATCTTACTGTATTACTCAGTTTGTGGAGAAAGACTGCAAGCTTGCAGATACTGTCATAAGGGGCTTGTTGAAGTATTGGCCAGTCACAAATAGTTCAAAGGAAGTCATGTTCCTGGGTGAGTTGGAGGAAGTTTTAGAAGCAACTCAGCCACCTGAATTCCAGCGCTGCATGGTGCCCTTGTTTCGCCAAATTGGTCGTTGCTTAATCAGTTTACACTTTCAGGTAGTAATTTTCTTTAATATGAGATTCTGCTTTGCCTATTTAATGTTCAGTGTGTGCTTTTATGTATGCACTCTGCTTCATTCCAAGTGGAAGTCATGTCTGCATCATTATTATTGTGGTTTTGAACTCCATCTTTAGTCTACTATGGAAATTTAGGGAAATGCCTGTTCCGGTGTTCCCTATGTTGAACTGATCCATTTTTTATTAATTGTTGATGATTTAGAGGCTTTCGTGCAAATTCCTCAACCTGTTGTTCATTGTTGGATCTTGTTATTTTCCCATGTCCATTAAAATTTCAGTGCCAGTACTCAGGTTATGTTAGCTGCAAATATTTTTCATGCACTCTATTTTGATCTTAGTTTTAGGGCTTAAATATGTAGAATCCAGATTTTTTTGAGTTCTCTTGGGAACACCATGAATTGGTGTTTGGAAAAGAAATCATGGCTTGTTCTCAGAGCTTCTAGAAATTAGACCTTGATGGTGAGGGTGATACATGACTAGATGACGGATAAGTATGTGAGGGAATCAATTAGTTATGGATTGGGTCTATCGGGTATGTTGGTGGAGTTGGTGAGTGTGCCAACTAAAGTTAAGTAAGATTTTTATATAATGGAGTACACAGTATCAGAAGAAGTATAGGAGGGAGGACTTCCAATGGTCTGGAATAAGAATATACTTGCTGATCCTAACTTGGTAAAAGATGGCCTTAGTTACGTATATACAGGTCAACATAAACAACTTATATGAGCCAAATAGGTACCACTGGACTAAACCTTTATGTTATTTTGGGGAGCTGAGGCTGTATGGTGGGACTAATGTAGTAGTAAGAGCAGTTCATTGAGTCTCATTTTTGTCATGTTTCCGATTATCTGATGGTCAGTACGCTTAGTTTGCGCTCTTCTATATCATACATGTTTTATCTGAGCATAACATATTTATAGCAGGCATTCTTTTCTTCGTGTCCTTTTGCATTTTTCTTTTTGCTTGTGAATTTGGAGGGAGAGTGGGGGTCTTCCATTCTTTTTTTTTCCCCTTAATATTTCTAATTCGGTGTTTGTAAGTTCTAACAGCACTTTGCTATGTATACTGACAATTCAAGCAAACATGTAGTTCAAGATTAAAGAAAATGATTCCAATGTTTGAAAATTTGTTCACAATGCTTAAATTTGGGGATAAATTATTCTTAAATGTCTGGTTAATTTCTTTTGCAAATACTGGTGTTCTCTAGTTGTCTGTTTTATGTCCGCATAACCAATTAGACAGAGGATACATTAATTGGTGATCTTAGCTTGACCATCTTGAGTGGATTGGTGGAAGGCCATTGTTTAAATGAGTGGAACTCTGTGACAAAAGTGTAATGCTCCATTAACATGCTCTATAGAATAATTAATTCTTTCTAGTACTGGAAGTAGAATACCGTATAAAATGGTTCAAAATCTTGGTCTTGAATCAAAAGTTAAGAGAAAGTCAACACTCCACTAAATATGGAATCTGTCTGTATTGCATCATATTTGTTGTGGGGATCAGAAGCTCGTGTATCCCATCTTCACTTTTAATCCTCTCTTTTTTAATCAAATGTTCATTTAGGCATTTAATGCGTAGTCATTGAACATAGAATGCTCATGTTGCTTCTTGCTGCACTTTTTATTAGATTTTATACTTTTATGGATATTTCAGCGTTTTCTTCTGTTAAATGATCTTTTCCCTTGGCACACAGTAACCGCTATTTCATACTCTTAAAAGATGGTTGAATGTTCGTCAGAAATTGTCAAGAGTAGTTCTAATAAAATAATGAGTGACTGTAGAAACTTATAATAACATGCATGATAATCACATAGCGATAAGATATGTTTTTTGAAGGCTTTATCGGACTGAAACTGTGATCCCTGCTGGGATAGAAATTGTGCCGAAGATATGTGATATTTGATTTAGACGCATTTATATATTGTGATCAGAAAATCTAACTCTATAACTGTTGTTATTGTTTCAGGTTGCGGAGAGAGCACTGTTCTTGTGGAACAATGACCACATCGAGAACTTAATCAAACAAAATCGGGCGGTTATACTGCCCATCATCTTCCCTGTCCTGGAGAAAAATGCTAGAAACCACTGGAATCAGGCTGTGCATAGCTTGACGCTAAATGTCCGCAAGATCTTCTATGATCTTGATCCCGAGCTCTTCAAGGAATGTTTAGTTAAGTTTCAGGAGGACGAAGCGAAGGAAGATGAGATCAGAGCAAAACGTGAAGGCACGTGGAAACGGTTGGAAGACGTCGCTGCAAGAAATGGAACAGCAATTGGCTCTTGATAATTGCCTTCTCTTTTGGGCTCTCTTCAGGTTATCAAGATTTGGGGAATATTTTGTGGTTAGTTCCAATCACCTTATTCTTTGGATAGAGATAGGTTTGGTGGTGTACCATAGCATATATGGTTCAGTTCAGGAAGTGGAATTTTCTTGGATTTGTGTACTCCTGGTATGTGGAAAACAAGAATCCAAGGCCAAAGATAATGTATGTAGGAGAGGCTCTGGCAAAAAGGAACTGTGTACAATTGATCCTTTTATTTTTTTTAACTCTTGCCTTGGCCCATATGAGTTTTGGAAATTCTAAAGAATATATTTGATTGCAATGGCCATATCATGCCCTGTTTTCTGTTTTTTCTTTCCTTAGAAAAAAGGTCCAAATTTTAGTCCATAGTTTATTCAAACGAGTCATTTAAGAAAGTATATTTGCTTTTTAGAATTTATCATGAGAATTTTCAGAACATATTTGATGAAACATAAACTATCGGTCTTAAATTTTGCCGTCTGGTCCAGAATTAACTTGGAAAATGAAATGAAAAGAGGAAAGACACGAAAATACATTGCACAGATCCGACCACACGCCCGTGTCCTCACTGTGACCCAGTTCGTCCAATTGACCCGATTCATCTCATTTTTGTCCAATTCGGTTCAAATTGGTACATAAGCATATAATTTGATTCAACATATTTTGTTTCCCACTTCTCTCCACCAATCCTATTCAGAAAGCTATTACTATAAATACCTTCGGGCCTCGGTACAAAACACATCGTTACACTTACGAATTATAGTAGCTAAGCTTGATTCACTTATTTTTACGCTGAAAGTGAATTTTAGTGTGACACATTGGTCACCACTTAATGTGTGTTTCCTTTTTGTATAGTAAAAATTAAGTGAATCGCACTCTTACATCTACTAATGTTCTATATGACGACATCAACAAAGTGTTTCCACTCGAACGAGGTCAAAATATCGCACCAATGTTCTATATGGGCTGAACTTACATATTATATTGGGCTCAACTAACCTAAAAAAGGCCCATATAATTGGGCCTGTATCAGTTAAGATGACGTGGAGTTCGTGGACCCCATAAGTCGTCTGATCTGGCAATTGGTGTTCCGGCAGAGATCGGAGCATAATCAAACAGTATCTAACCTCAAATCAAGCCGTCTCTTTAATTCATTTTCCTTACTTTTTTTTACATTCATATAAGAAAATTTTCTGATTGGTTCGGATAATCCATACTTCTATTTACGGATAGCATAATTTTCTTGCAAAAGTTGAAGAAAAAGTATTAAAAGCTCTGCCTTTTTTGTGTACCTCCACTTCTCTTTGAAGCTACCATAGCTTCTGTGACTGACTGTGGAGTCAACAAAACATTTGCGTCTCTTCTGGGTTTGCTTCTTTTTCTGATATTCTTTCCTTTTTAAGCTTTATTTTATCTAATTTGCTTGTTTTGTTCTTGCTTTTTTGTGTTTTAGTTTGTAAAAAAATGTTCTTTTTTGGCTGTTTCAGATCGCACCCAGATCTCGTTATCAACTGAACCAGCTCAGCTAAAGATAGGAGCTTCTGGTATGTAATTTACTTGAATTGATGAAGTGTTAGTGGTGTTTGGTTGGGAGTGATTTTCAAGTTTCTAGATATGGGTTTGTAAATTCAAGTCAAAGGGTGTCAGTTTCTGTGTTTGTATTTTGCAGAAGTAAAGAGAATTTTTTTGAAAATTCTTGGGGTTTTAATTGTTTGGTTGATCTCTATCTGGAAATGAGAGAGTATATCTGGTACTTCAGTTTATGGAATTGGGTCTGGATTTTCTATGAAAGCTTGGAGGGGTAATTTTTGTGTGCTTCAAAGTGAGATAAAACATGCTCCAAATGGGCTATTGCTTCTGAGTAGTCCCTGGAACTTGCTGCTTTGGAGATTAACTGTTACTAATTTGTGATTATGATCAAGCAAATTCTTGGGAGGCTTCCGAGGAAGCCTTCGAAGTCGGTGGAGAATAGGGAATTTGGGGGTTCATCAGCCCCTTCTTCACAAATTTCCAGCAGTTCAAGGAACTGTGATTTTTCCTGTGAAAAGCCAGTGGACTTGAACAATAAACTTTTTCAAGTTGGTATCTCGAAATCAAATGGAAATTTGGTAAGTGCTACCTTTGAACCATTGCCTGCTTTACGGGACGTATCAGGCTCTGATAAGCAGAGCTTGTTTATCAGAAAGCTGAACTTGTGTTGTGTCATTTTTGACTTCATTGACCCAACAATGAACCTGAAAGAAAAGGACATTAAGCGTCAAACATTGCTTGAGCTTGTGGATTATGTTACTTCTGCAAATGGGAAATTTCCTGAGACTGCCATTCAAGAAGTTGTGAAGATGGTATCCTTGAACCTATTTAGGTCACTCACCCCTCACCCCCGTGAAAACAAGGTTCTGGAGGCCTATGATTTGGAAGAAGATGAGCCTTCAATGGACCCTGCATGGCCTCACTTGCAAATCGTGTATGAATTTCTACTGAGGTTTGTCGCCTCACCTGAGATGGATGCAAAATTGGCTAAGAGGTACATTGATCATGCTTTTGTTCTCAAGTTGTTAGATCTCTTTGATTCTGAGGATCCTAGAGAGAGGGAGTATCTGAAAACGATACTTCATCGCATCTATGGAAAGTTTATGGTGCATCGCCCATTCATTAGGAAAGCTATCAACAATATTTTCTTTCGCTTTATCTTCGAAACAGAGAAGCACAATGGCATTGCTGAGCTTTTAGAGGTTTTGGGCAGTATAGTAAATGGTTTTGCTCTGCCACTGAAAGAAGAACACAAGTTATTCCTTGTTCGTGCTCTAATTCCTCTCCACAAACCAAAATGCTTACCTATGTATCACCAGCAGTTATCATACTGTATTACACAATTTGTGGAGAAAGACTGCAAGCTTGCAGATACAGTTATAAGAGGTCTACTGAAGTATTGGCCAATCATTAATAGCTCAAAAGAGGTCATGTTCCTCAGTGAGCTGGAGGAAATTTTGGAAGCAACTCAACCACCCGAGTTTCAAAAATGTATGGTGCCCCTGTTCCGCCAAATTGCACGTTGCATGAGCAGTTCACACTTTCAGGTACGAGCAACCATATGTTTAATGTTTGTCTACCTCATGGTTTCTTATTGCTTCCGCTACAAATGCACTAGCAACCTTTCTTTGTCAAATGTGAGAACTAGAGTATCTAAGTTTCCACCCAAGCTTTACTGCTATAACTGATTGTAGTTTGTTTGATTTTTCCATTTTGTATTATTAGGATTGTTTTAGCATCTGCTGTGCTTAGAGAGGTCAATTCTTTTGTCATCCAGAGAATTAGTTATGGGTGGTGAAAAAATGGGAATAGGAATAGATTCACCTTCTTCCTGCTAAGCAATGCTAGGAAAACAGTCCATCAGGGTCAGCAAGAAACAGTAATAACGACAAATCACTCCCTGGTGCATCTTGTTGGAAACTTCTAGACCATAAAAAATGGGATAGTAAAATTAAGAATTGATATATTACTAATTGAGGTTGTTTTAGAAGCTTTAAAATTATCACAATCTGTTTGTGTTTATATTAGTTATTTTCTTCAGCACTTGCGGAAGTTATGTGGATTATCAATTTATCATCTCTGCAGCCATTGGACCAATTTAGCTTCTTATTTACATATATAATAATAAGTTTAAAAAAGGGGAAATGTTCTTGAAGATCAAGCTGTACTATTTAGTCCTATTTGAATAATTTGAGAATTGTTCTTATATTCGCCGATGCTTTAGATTCCAGTTGTCATTTGCAGCAGCATGCCAATCTTGAAGTGGGCTATGTCAGCTGTAAATGCTTCAAATTATGGTTTATTGGAATATTTCTGAAGGATTCATGTTCTGTAAATTTAGGTTTTGGTTAAAAGAAACACTTTTATGCCTCAAATTCCATTCTGAAGGATTATTTATTATCATGTATATGTACTCGTTTTAGATTTCTAATGGCGCCCTTTCATCTAATGCCTATCTGAGTTAAAACTAATTCACCCGCTGATCTTTCTTGTGTTTGCGTTTATAGGTGGCAGAAAGGGCTTTGTACTTGTGGAACAATGAACACATTGAGAACTTAATCAGACAAAACCGCCAAGTTATTCTACCCATAATTTTCCCTGCATTGGAGAAAAATGGTCGTAGTCACTGGAATCAGGTGGTCCAGAGCTTAACACTCAATGTCCGCAAGGTCTTCTCTGACATTGATCCTGAGTTATTTGAAGAGTGCTTGCAGCAGTTCCAGGAATCTGAAGCAAAAGAAGAAGAGACCAAAGAAAAACATGAAGCCGCCTGGAAACGGTTAGAAGAAATTGCTGCGACAAAAGCTGCAAGTAATGAAGCTGTTCTAGTTCAGCGCGGTATTCCCACCCATTCACCTACTGGAAAGTTATAAAAAGAATATATGCGCCAATATCCCTTACGATCTGAAAATCTTTTTCGGGTTGTGTGGAAGGATTAAGGTGGTAGTGTACTTTGAGAGTTGAATGAATTGCATTTGCACATGTATTATATATATGGGGGTATACGATAAATGTGAGAAAGAAGCTACACTCGGCGTTCATGGTGAAGACAACCAGTGATTTTGGCTTTCATATCTTTGATCTTCTTATGTCTTTAGATGAAGGAGCTAGAAATGAAAGGTAATTTACACTCTTTGATTTAATATGTCAGTAGGTTCTGGTAGTACAAATTGAGCTGTCCATTCTCGTATGCATGTATGTAGTGTACGTATATATTTTCATCTTGCGAATGCGTGTATTACTGAAACCTTATGTTGGTTTGCTTGTTCCTGTTTATAAGTAATGATAAATTGGATGGGTATTGAATGGAAAGATGATCATGAAATGGGACTTGAGTTTAATTAGAGCTTGAGCTTTATTTCCTTGGATTTGGCTCCTTATCTTTTCTGGGCAGCCAAAATATCAGACAAATTTGTTGAAGGTTTATCAACTAATTGTAGGTTCTTCTGTGATTGTACAATGCCATGTCAAACTTGAAACTGTAAAAGATTGTCAAGTGTCAGCTACACAATATTTCATTGTGAACCTATTGGGTTCATGATCTATGAGTTAGCAATAAAATGCAATTTGACAGTGATTTGTGTAATGAGCCTTGAAAATGAAAGAAAGCTATAGTCTGAAAGTGTCTACTGGCTAGTGTTAGGTGGGGATGAAATCCCCCGAGAGAAAGACCATCAGACTCTTTTCTTGAGAGAATGTTCGGGATGAAACCTGGAGGAGCAACAAGGAGAGAGCCTTCTCGAAATCTCTTACACAAAAGCACCAAACACTCCGAAATGGCTTGGAGGGTAATGAGTTGTTGGCCTATAATAAAGCCTATTAGTAAAAAGCGTTCATATAGTGACAAATGTGAAATGACAGTTGTAAATGAGATAATATTTCAGTAAATATTTTAGCACAAACAAGAAGAGGTAAGCTCACTTTACTATATTTGGTGCTTACAACATTGATTCACTGTCGGGATTCAACTTAGGCATCAGAGAAGTTACAGTTGAGATAAGTCTTGTTTTACCGGATTAGATACTTGGAAGCTAAAACATCCCATCAGGTTGTCATGAGAACTCTTGGAGTATCAACTCAAACGATAAAAGATCAATGATGTTTCTGTGGACAATTCAAAAATGGCATTATCCAATTAGGCCGAGGCTGGAGTGAATCAGATTGTGTCAGACATTCTCAAAAAACTATGTTCCAATTGAAGCTAGATCCTGAGACTCACGAGGCACTAGCTTGACCCTGTTGCTTGTTGTTGAAGCTACGTTTACATGAGTCATTGGATGCATCTTTACACTAATTAACCACATTCATCAAGAAACGAGCTGACAAAACACAGCAACCAAGCTCCAGCCATGCATGCAAGTGCAAAACAGAGCTGGTACGTGGCGTAAAAAAAATGCTACTCTTTTACACAAGATTCTGTGTCATTGGCTTGCTCTGTTTTGCTGATTGATGGATACAAGAAAGTTGTTGAAATTTAGGAGCTAGCTCAGTTAGCTAGGCTGATGGATACAAGTAACTTCTTGAAACCCAACTGTCTTTTTTGTTAAATTGAGGTGGGAAAACAAAAGATTCATCAGTGAGCTGTAACCTTTTGCAAATCTTCTATCCAACAATTGGTAATTTTGAAACATAAAAAGAAGCAACTCTGTATTTTTATAAATAAAAATATCATAGTCAGTTACTTGAACATGTAGCAAAGAATTTTGGCATCTTGTGCCAATGTACCTACCAAATGCTATTTGAAAAAGTAATTAATGGAGTGTATCATTAGCATTGTATTCATATTCAACCAAATGAACTATTGGGCACAAAATTCAGTATCGTTTCACAATTTTATTAAAGACTTATTTTGAAACAATTTTTTTTAATTTTTTGTGCAAACCATTTCTCGTGTAAGAAATTTGTTTGCACCGACTGATGGAGAAATTGTGTTCATTGAATTTGTTGGGGAGATAGAAAGATAAAGCGTTCTACTACACTCATCCACACTAGCTAGGTAAACGAAAGACAAAACAATTAAAACGACAACGATCTAAATAAGACATAACAGATAAAATGGGATAAACACATTTTCCTAGAAAGTATACTATATAATCACTAGACAAAGTCTAACTTAGGTATATATGGGTTGTCCGAATGAGGACGCAATCACATGATTGAAAATGACATCAAAATAATAATACAGCAAAAATGATCTCATGCTAACAAACGAACAGTTTAGCAACTCACATTAAAAAAAAGATGAAATGCACTCATAATTCTTCTTCAATTTTGATCCATTGGCTTAGAATTTTTGTTCCTTAATTAAAACTCATTGCATCACATGCTTGAATGTAAATATATGAAAGTGTTGCTTATACTAATAATATGAATGGAAGTGGCAAATAAGCAACAATATTTATGAGAGATTTACAGCAAATGCATATCTGTAGTGTTCTTGAAGCTCTTCCACCTTAACCGGATCTATAATTAATTAAAGTTTATATGTTCCTCACGCTTATCCCATTACACATTACTCAATAATTTTGTCTCTATTTTCGTTGACTTGTGGCTATTTGGATTTTTATATACATGCATGTAAAAAAGAAACTCCAAGCATGCTTGTTTGATTGGAAGAGCAAAAAGAACAAAAAGAAAAGTGTGCTATATGCATTACAATATGTTCACAAACTAAACATTAAGTGTCAAAAATTTATAGAAGAGTGATTATATCATATATGTCGGGTTGTTATTCAAGATTCATCATTTTATTTTGAATTTATCTCAAATTTTATAGACCATGTTAGTCTATTTTCAAGTGAATTTCTATAAATTAAGACATATTTTGTATTTTCAATGAGAATAAGGAATTTAAGCCATATAATTTTTGGCTTAGGCTAAGCCAAACCAATGAGGTGATGACACCTCATTAATTTAATCCATACCCACCCAAGTGAATTGGTGGGAGCGGAGCGACCCGCCCAGATCCGTGAATATTAATGAAGTGTTATCACCTCATTCATGGCTTCATTTTCAATTTATAATACTTACATTTATTTTACTATTATTTTTAAAATAATCATATTTGGAAATTATTTATTCAAGTGGCCCAATTTTTTTAACATCTCCATTCCTAATAATGGAATTGACTTGTATTTTAATTATTTTTCCAAAAAAAAAAAACGGCCTATCCTTTAATCCAAACACGAAACTCGTTCTCGTACGTACGATTCTTCATATAATTTTTCTTTTTTCATTTTTTAATCCAAACTTTACCTATAAAAGGTTATAACTTTAAGCCGAAGAAATACAGATAGTAATCTAAAATATATGTCCATAAATATTATAGAATCACCTAAAATAGGCCAAAATGATAATCTTGGTTCTCATCCCAAAACCACTCGTTTTTATAGCACCCACAGACTAACATATATTACTTAGAAAACGGACGAGTCATTGATTAATTAGTACATAACCAGGTTTTGGCACGAACTATACACAATAATAGCATAAGCTACACCATATCCCAAAATATATAAGTACCCTTTAATTTGCACTAAATAAATTATAATAACAATGCACTCATGTTCGTAAACTAATCCACTTGAGGTAAGTTACTAGAAAATGCTATTGAGTAGCGATTTCTGATCAAAAACGTGAAATACAACGAATTGTCCGAAAAAAAATTCTCGTTTCAAATGTTAATATTCTAACATTACGCGTACCGAAACATTACATGAACCAAATAACTTTGCTTCAAGCACAAGAATGGCAATTGCCAGCTTTTGGCGCTATCGCTGCATGTAAATGTATATATATATGTATGTAACTGCTAACGTAGACAATATTGAAAGTTGACACTATCGCATACGTGGAAACTTCTGACACCAGCTGCCACGTCACCAACTTGACACCTCTCCTACAACATTTATTAACCGTAACCAGAAACAGAACCAGACCCAGACCCACCTGAGGCTTAACAATGGTAAAGGAGGAGCTAGTCGAGGTTGAGGTAGAGACTGAGATCGTCTCTACACAAACCATCAAGCCGTCGTCGCCAACTCCCGACCACCTCAGAAAATTCATGCTCTCCGTCCACGACCAGTTCACTCCCCATATCTACACGCCGCTCGTGCTCCTCTTCGCCGCCGGCGAGGGCCAAGAAAGTTTCGACGATCGCAGCCGGAGACTGCGATCGTCGCTCGCCGGAGCATTGGCTCAATTCTACCCGCTGGCGGGAAGGGTTCTGGAGGACGAGCTATATGTTGACTGCAACGATGAAGGCGCTGAGTACGTGGAGGCAAAAGTCAACGGGTGCCGTCTCTCTGACATCCTCGGATCCCCCGACGATAAGGTACTACGTAAATTCCTTCCGAGTTTCGCGCCAGGGAGTGGGTCCGGCCGCGCGTTGCTGGTTCAGGTCAACGCCTTCGAGTGCGGAGGGATGGCGGTTGGCGCGTGCGTGTCGCACAAAATAACGGACGCGTTCTCCATGAGCGTGTTCCTCAAAAGCTGGGCCGCGGCGGCGCGTGGAGAACCGGTGGCGGTGAAGGACTTGAACGCTATCGCCACCCGCTTCCCGGCGATTCCCATCTCCGTGAGCAGGTCCCCGGTGGACCTGGCGGGCTCGTGCAAGTGCGTCACGAGGAGGTACGTTTTCGACGGCAAAAAAATCACTACCCTCAAAACCAAAGCAGCCAGCTCGAGTGTCGTGAAGCCCACGCGCGTGGAGGCTGTGTCCGCGCTTATTTGGAAATCTATAGTCAACGCGTTGACCTCGAGGGCGGGACACAAAACGCGACCATCTGTTATAGCTCAATCCGTGGAGCTCCGGAAGAAAATGGACCCACCCTTGTCGGAATATTCCTTAGGAAACATGGTGGGGTCCTATTTCGTGGAAGTTTCCGGTCAAGATCACGATCATGAGCTTCAAAAAATGGTTGTTCAGCTAAGGACAAAGGTGAGAGACGTGACGGAAGATTATGTGACAAAACTGCATAGTGACGGTGCTTTGGCGGCGGTTTGCGAGGCCGCAATAAAATATGGAACGTTCCTGATGAGACAAGACATAGATTTTTACATGTTCAGCAGCTGGTGCAGAATGGGGCTATACGACGCCGATTTTGGGTGGGGAAAGGCGGCGTGGATCGGGACGATCAACATTTCCGATGTCAAGAACGCTGTCGTGTTGATGGATACGAGAGACGGCGAAGGGATTGAGGCGATAGTGACGTTGCCGGAAAAAGACATGGCCTTCTTCGAAACCAACCGCGAGCTTCTTGAATTTGCGTCTTCGAAACCAACCGTGAATGATCGGACAGATTAAGTGTGTTTTGTTGATTTAAGGATTGGTGATCATTTGGTATAATTGTGAGTTTTGAATTAATCTTGGGTCGAAGGATGTTTGTGAAATCTTGTTTCCTGGGTTTGTGTTTGTAAAGTTGATTTGTCTGTGCTTGTGAATTTGTAATTACTAGTGTGTTTTGATTAATTGAATAACAATTTAAGTTCTGTGTTTAAAACTGATTTGTGTTAGTTTAACTTTGATAACCATTGCCAAATTTTATTAAGAAAGTATACTGTTTGTAGGCTAAAATGTTTCTAGAAAGTCACAACAATTGAAATTTTTGAGAGAAGATATGAAACAATATAAATTACTTGACTTATTGTTTTTTCCATATGAATTGAATAGTTTTCAAATTCAAATGAGCTACCCATAATATTTTGAGATTTCACTATTAAAATGTCAATTTTGTCACTTATAACATTTTATGGACCATTTTTCTTTGACAGGATTTTATGGACCATTTTAATTTTATGTTTATTTGATGTCGGACTTATTTCACCTACTTCAAGAGTCTCTTTGACGTCGCCCTCGAGCGCCTCGATCCTGAAATCCTCTTTCAACTCCTTCCAATAACGAAAGAACTGGATTTCACCGAACCTGACTCCGTTGGTGGTTCAGGCCAACGTGTTCGAGTGGGGTGGCATGTCTATAAGCGTTTGCTTAGTCTCAAGTTGTTGATGCTTGCATCATAGGAGTGTTTATCGTGGATCGAAATGAATATGTGACTTGCATTAGGAGTGACGGTGTAGATTTTTAAATATTTTCAAGTATATTTTATATGCAAAATCCAATTAAACTATGGTTTCGTAGTCTTGAACTGTGACTTGCACGTGACTAACATAACATAATGAAAATCCGAATGTGTGTATATATATTAACTTTGAGGCTTTTAGAAAGAAAAAAATACATAAAACTAGTATGGCCATACGGTTACAAATGAAACAAGGCCTATTGAGGCCCAATTTCATCATTGACTCCCAAGCTAGGTTCTGTTCAACACAAGCTATTGATAAAAAAGTGTCAATATCTCCTCATTTCTCTTTGCTTTTTTTTTTTTTTATAAGCGACGGGACAGCA
>JAYMTF010001852.1:0-20997 GCA_036897485.1 Pelargonium nanum | reverse complement strand
AAAAGTTACGAAAAAAAGTTTAGGGTTACCCATTTCAAAAAGTGTATTAGACATGGTAGTCTTCTGTGATTATCCCTTCTATATATGTAGAGCGTCAAACAAAACCAAACTCTATATATTACTGAAGTTTGGTATTAAATAAAGTATATCACTGGTAAAGAGACCAAATAAGTAACTCTGACCAAGCCAGCTATGATCATGTACATCTATGGTATTAAACCACACTACTCAACATTACCTTAAGTTTTTAATAACGAATATGAGAATCTCAAACTACGCAATAGGCAATAGGTTACAACACCGTTCTCTTAGTTTACAACTATTTTGAGAGTCAGATATGATTTTCGTACGATTACAACGATTCTTAATTTTAGAGTGATAATGCTCTCTTGGGTTTGCATATAAAAAATTGCCGTCTCTCTCCTTAAGACAACCAACTCTTTCTTGATAGAAAGTTAATGTGTTGTTAGGATTTGCAGAGAAGTGGCGATTTAGTGGTGGTTTTTTTTATTGGTGTGCTGGGAAGCCGGAGGTCTGTGGTGATAATAACGGTTGCAGAGAACGGGAAGGAGGGTTGGAGGGTGGTGGTTTGGTCGGAGCTCTTGGATAAGCTTTCGAGTTTGCTGTCGATTCAAATGGCAGGCCCCGTGGTGCATGTAGTTATCAGTTGTTCGTGATCTACTTGAAGAGAATGCTTCAGCGTCTTCAACTTGATTATTCAAGCGTATATGGAGGATTCCAGTGCCCCAGATTTGATTATTCATGATGTTTTAGTTATTGTACCTCAAATTTGATATTGTTGATTTTTTGTTTATGGGTTGGTCTGTAAACCGAATGACCCACGAGTTAGATAAGTCATCGATCTATTTGTCAAGCTTGTTTGTGTGAGTTCGTTTTCAAAACCCCATTTATATATAGTATACTATTGTCGATTTGAAATAATAAAATATTAGCTTCTACGCTATAAAAATAATGACAATCCCAAATTTGTCTGAATAGAATTGGGGTCAAGGGGCCATAATATTGTGGACTGTACTAACAAAACAGTCCAATTCCATTTCCACACCTCCATCAATAGGCAAGTAAAGCCATAATGGGTTGTAAAGCTACAAAAAGACACATTTTTTGGTTTCCAATTTCTCAAGATCTTGTAGAACTACAGACATAATTCAAAGAACAACCTATCCATATACAAAAATGAGGATTAGATTACTACAATATCTTGTATTGTTGTCACAAAACTACAACTGCAACAAAGTTAGATCTATTATCATAGTTCTCGGAAATCATCACCATTGGCATTATAAGATTGAGAGATCATATCCTTCAATATTTGAAACAACCCATTCAAATCATCACTCCCTATCTGCAAGCAGTCCCACAACAAACCTCCCTCCAATACTTCCTTCTGCATCAATTTCACCGTCTCTCTCAATGGACCCTACAAAACATATTTCCATTCAATTTGGTCTTCAACTTTTTATAAGCCCAAAATTGTCCTGAATTTTAGTGTTTTGAACCAATTTAGTTCATGAATTTTCGTGTTTCGACCCAATTTGATCTTCAAATCTTTACTAAACTTAAAAAAAGTATCGAATTCGAACAAATTTAGTCCTAAACTTTCATGTTTCAATTCCAACTTGGCCCTGATTTTTTTTAAACCCAAAATAGTCCATGAACTTTTAATATTTTCAGTTTAAAAATTATGGACCAAATTAGATTGAAACATGCAAACTCTGGACCAAACTTAGTCTTTTACTATGTAAATTACTTAACACTGAAGACAGAGAAAGGTAAATTAAACAAATGAAACCAAAACGACGACGTACCGACTGACGGAGCACGTTCAGTAGCCTACCAAACAAGGACTTGGAAACCCTCAGCACGCTCGGGTAGTTCCTCCCCAACCAAGCCGCCCTCTCCGCATCCGATTCCGCCCGAGCCAACTCGCCGAACCACCGCATCAACTCGTTCACATCTGCCCCGGCGCCGTACAAATCCCGGTAGCTCAAGTCCCTCCAGGCGTAGTTCTTCATGTAGTCCCATCCCACCGACCAAGCCACCTTCCAGAACCCTAGCCCGAGCCCTTGCTCCACCTTCGACGCAATGAGTCGGGCCCGAGCCGCGCCCGAGTGGTCACCGCGGGAGGCGCGGAGGTTGGCCACGCGCGACATGAGCGAGTGGGAGAGTGAGAGGAGGTTGCGGTACTGGGAGTAGGAGATGGATTGCGACGGCGCCGCCGAGGAGAGGATGAGGAAGAGGACGAGGAGCACGGTTGCGCGCGGCGGTGCGATTTTGGCCATTGGATTTTGGAGTTTGATCTGACGGTTGGTATGGAAATTAATAGCTTGGTCAAGTCTCGTCTTTTGAGCCTTTAACTTAACGTTTAAGAATTTTATTCATCAATTCTAAACTAGTCGCTTGCCATATTTCAACTAGTCCGTTTACAATGGGCCGAACCTTCAAATTCAAGCATGTTTATGAATAGGTTGGGCTTAAACCGGCCCACTAATAGTCAAAATTGGTGTACTAAAATTGATAATTTTCCTTATTTTTTTTTTTAATTTTGTAAGAGAAAAATGTTAGCCATGATTTTTTTAGATTAAGCCAAACCAATAAAATTATTACACCACACATTAAAATTTTACTCATACCTACCACAATTATTTTGTGGGAGCGGAGCAACCCGTTGAATACAAAATTTTAATGAAGTGTGTGTCACAACTTAATTGATAAACAATTATCAATAAGGCAAGTGGCTTAAGGTCTTTGTTTCTTTCGAGGTCTTATGTTCGAGTCTCGGTTGTTACGTTTGCTTATCAAAAAGAAAAACTCATTGATAACTTATATTTTTATTTTATTTTAAATACTACTATGTTTTTATCAGTTCAGCTACACAATAAGGGGGTAGCTCTCCCCTTTTAACCCAAAACCCGACACCACCAGACACAATGAGATTTGAACCAACGACTTCCCATATAGAGATATGTGACTAAACCATTGCGTCATCCCCTAGGGGACCTTCATTGATAGCTTAGCCTAAACCAAACAACAACGGCTTCAGTTCGTTGCTCTTTTCTACAGAAAAGTATATTATAAATTATTGTAATCAAATTTATTAAATCATATAATTACGGAATCTTTAAAAAGTGTCTTGTATCATTTTCTATAACGTTAGTTATGTATGAAGTATCAATAATGTTTCTATAATAAATTAGTTAGTATCGCTTGAGTTTGTTAGCCCACATATATACACGGAGAAAAAAAAGATATACAACACTAAATAATTTTTTTTATTTATTTTAAAATATAACTTAGGACATTTATTTCAAGACAGAAAGAATACTATTTACTCCCATGTTTTACGCTAATATCTTGTATAGATGTGAATTGTGATGTTGATTAATTAGTCGAATACATGTCCATCGAAATATATGTAATAATGCACCTACATAATAGAAAAAACCTAAAAAAGAAAAAAAAAAAGCAAAAACCTAAATATTTCTTATACTCAATGTTAAATTTACTTTTTGTCAAAAAAAAATGTTAAATTTACTTGACATGTAAAATACAGGTCATTCAATACAGTATTGGAGATTGATAACTAAATATTTTGTGTGTGTAGTATATGATACTGTACAATAATTATGATATTTGAAACAGGAAGATTTTTTTTGTAAAGGTACGCAGCTTGTACCATCTTGAAGGAGGAAGAGGCCGATTTTGGCGCTCTCGCTTTCTTGCACGTGGGCTTCACCAAAATATTGCCCATATCTCGTGAAATTAGTTGTCCCTTTACACCAAATTTAAATCACATCTTCATTTATGGACCACATCCACACACTCTACAAACCAATTTTCATGCTTTCCTTCTATCCAAACATGAAACATCACCCAAAAATATTACCTAGAGAGAAGATTTGTTTTAATTAGATTGAGATGAGTTTCATTTTGGTGTTCATGAATATTTTAAGTCACATCGGCAGTAGATCGCATGATTGAATTTAAGTACGAAAGTTCCATTAATATTTTAAGTCACACTCGACCCAAGATCTGGAATGCCCCGAGACGACCACTCTACTCGCCCGCGAGGTCCTCAAACATCCCCGAAACGATCGGCACAAGAGGGAGTTCTTGGAGGGTATCGAAAGATGAAAATGGCGGACGACGGCACCGATGTTACGACATCAAGAACCCGTGTCGCAACATGGGTAGGATGCCCGAAGGCTCCATCCCTAGGCATCAGACCGATGCCACGACACCAAGACCCCCATGCCGCAGCATGAGGAGGATGCCCGGATGCTCATCTCCTCCAAACGCCACAATCTCCACCCGGATGGCCCAAATATGACCTAAGTGTTTCGAAATCATTCTAAGTGCCTCTTCTGCACTCAAGACCTCCCAAGAGCGTCCCTGATGGTTTGGGCATCCCAAGTCCTCCTAAATAGCTTGGACATCCTAGGAGCCTCCCGGGCGACCCTGACATCCCAAGAGCAACCCAGACGGCCCGCACGCCCCAAGAACGCCCTAAAAACAACGAAGCCCCCAACAATATGAGAACCACTTCAAACATCTTCCAGTTGCCCACTTTGGTCCCTAGGCGAAAGACGAATCGAAGGCTCCTCTGTGCGCCGCATCGTATTGGATGTCTGACGGGCATTGCCACGATACCGAGACATGGGTACAATGTCCAGATGGGATGCCCATGGGCATCGCACCCATGCCGCGGCATCGAGTCTTTCCGACCCTAAGATCAAGTTATGTGCTCCCGACTCCGATCGGTCAACCCTTTTCAATTTCGGTCTTCACTTAATGACTTAACACACGTCACTAAGGCCCTCACAAGGATTCTGCCTCGTCGGATCATCCTTGAGACGCCTCGACAAGCTACTTTATCATCAATGCTCTCGAGACCTCAAGACGCTACCCCGCGTGGTAGAGGCTCCTAAGGGCTTTGGTGAGCCACCCCGGCACGCGAGAGATGTACGAAAAACCCACAACACTCGGTGCGCACGAGCAACGCGCCCAGGGAAAAAAAAGCCCAAGTCACAATAGGTCCATATGGGCTATACACCTTCAACAACCAATCACGTGCTGACACATGGCACCAGTTGGTGGAAGGTATAAATACCTCTCTCTTGGTAAGAGAAATGGATCATTCATTCTCTCAATATTACTTATCTCTCTAGCTTTCTCTCTCTACAAAGCTTTCTAGAGCCTTCGTGTATCTCGGCCGAGATCTTATTCTCACGCCTGAAGCGTCGTCCTGGGAACACCCTGGGTACCTCTTTTTTTGGTGTGTTGCCTTGCGTAGATCACATGTTCAAGGAAAGAAAACCGAATTACCTTAACTTGGAGTGGGAATACCCAAACAATTTGAACACTCGGACTTAGAAATTGAATACCTAGGCTAACTCCTTTGCTACACGGAAAAGACGACAAACGACTCCTAATGCGTTTGGTTTGACCCATTTCAAACAGGCGAATCAGCTGGTTCCATTGCTGGGAAACGACTTGAAAACCATCGTCTTCTAGTCTCGTACGACAATCAAACACACATGGCTCCTCCCCATCGCAAAAAAGCCAACAACACCGGTCACGACACCTCTTCTCCTCGCATAAGCCCAAGCCTTGCAATAGAGGACATCTCCCCCACCACGAACCTCACCTCACCTCATCGAGGGCGAGACTTTCCACACACATCATGTCTGCCCATGACCAGTTGGGAAATCAAATCAACCCCCACACAAGGAGAGTGGACGGGACCCGAGAATAACTTTGAGAAGAGATTCTCCATGGGATGCCCGACTTGCGGGACCGCCTCAGCGTATAAGGGCAAGCTCTGCCACAAAGGCAACAAGCATATCACAAGTCTTGTTCTCCACTTTCGGCGTCGCTCCATTACTTATAGGAAAGACACTCTTCATGGTCGGGGTCAACAATGCCATAAAAGTATTCACCGACCAGATGGCCAAAGTGATGCGCTCCACTTTCTCCGATGCGCCCACCGCAGCTCCCGCATCCCCTACTGCCCAGGATCCGCCTCCGCCCTCAACTCCAACTCAAGCGGCAAGAACGAAGAGGCATCCCATCCGCGTGGACCAAACACGTCGAAATACCCATGGCCATCGTGACGCCCGAGCTCATGATGGTTACCATGACGGACATGGTGACACACATGTCCATCGCGATAACCAAGCCTTCAAAAGAACTCCACCTACCCCAGACGCTCTCATCGCGGCGAGAGATTCCCGCGCACTTAGCGCGAAGAAAGGTATGATGACTTTAAAGTCGCGGGTAAACTACACCCGTTACCAATACCCTCCAGTATACTCTACACCATGCATCATCAAAATTCCCAACCAATGGCCGAGGAGAGATGATAGGCACAACGATCCTTCTCCCCTTCATGGGCAGGTGGGGGAGTCACATGCCTTAATCCCAATCCGAGACGATAGCCCTGCGTTTGTGGCTTTACAAGAAGTGGTGTAACGCCTTCGAGTTCAAATGACATCCACTAGTGCCACGGTCGCGGCTCCTGTTGTGTCAAACGTTAACAACCCGTTGAGTCTCGCCTTGCAAACGTTTTCATTTAACCCAAGGATCTTGTTCTAAGTCATGAAATACGAGGGGCTCACCATCACCATCGAGTTCGCCACCCATTTTGAACTAAAGATGAGCTGTCAAACTACTTGCGACACCAAGCGTCGCCAGATCTTTGCTTACACCCTGGTAGGCCCGACCCAGAAGTGGTACTACAACCTCTCCATCGACATCATTACTTCATGGGACACGTTTAAGGAGATGTTCTTAAAGCGGTTCGCCTCCGCAGGTAGGGTATCCGAGCACCAGATCACTCTTATTCACATAAGAAAAAAAGCCTAATGAGATCTTGACCGATAATGTGGAGTGGTTCCGCAAGATCGTGCATGAGTGCAACGATACCACCGACGAAACGGTGATAACGGCCTTCCAGGATGGACTATTCCTTGATTTATCCTCTCAAATTGTCTTGGTTTGTTAGGTGCTCCTAAGCGGTCCCCGATTGTTCTAGAAAAATTAAGGCATCCTAGTTAGTCCTAGATAGCCTAAAAGTGCCCAAGTTGAGGAATGTGAGGTGACTTTAAGGAAGAGCTTCTCAGAGGTAGATCTTAGAGACCTATTTCTTTTTAGAGGAGAACCTTGAGGGAGTCCTCATTCCCTTAGCGGGCTTAGTTAACTGTTGGTGATGTCCTCTTGAGGTGGGGAGATCAAGGAAATGAGAGGATCGTAATAGTGAAAAGCGGAGATCAAGGGTGTATGAGAGACAAAAAGGTGGGAGAGTTTAATGCACTCAATTTGGACTGGGTAAGAAGGTGAACTTCTAAGAAGACGTGACGCTTTAGGGAGCCGAATGAAGGTATGCCTCAAATGAGCCCCCTGAAGAAAGGTAGTGATCAATGTAGCTCAAGATGGCACCCAAAATATCTCAGAAGTACCGAAGATCATGTCTATTGCGAGGAGGAGGCATGAACTCGCCCAACATGAAGGATTGGGCAGTCCACTGGCGTGGAGCTTAGCACATGACTGTGCCGCACCCAGTTTCCATGTGGAGGTGAAACTTCATCTTATTTATTCTTTAAGTTGAGTTCCACAAGGAGGATTGGGTTCCCTCGTTCATGGCTAATTAATCCTTTTACTATCACCTATTTTCTCTGTCTTAAATTTGTCTTCATGTTAGTGAGTTTTGATCATTGTATACTTTATTAGGGGGATTCTAAGTCCTATGCTTAATTCGATCTTAGTCCGTATGAGGCCCAAACTAGGCTTTATGACGTTTGAGGTCTATCAAGGTCCAACTTTTTGATGACCAATTTGTTAAGATTTTTTCCTCGACAAGTTTCACAAAATAAAAATATTTATATAGTTGCACCTCACATACAAAAAATAAAAAATAATTAATTGTTTCAATATATATATCGTAATAGTGTCTTCGGGTTAGTTTAGTTCTCAAAGATTTGAACACAAATACTCAAAAGAGGGAGCAAACACAGTTTAATGCTTGTTTGTTAAGTTTAGTTGCTCCTTAAAGAAGGTGCCACATATGACTGACTTAAAGGAGATAGATGCCATATGAGATGAAATTTGTTTGGTAAAAAACACTGTTTGCTTCTGTAAGGAAGAAAAACTGAATTTAGCTCCTTAAAGGAGCAAAAAGCTGCAGGAGCTCAAAGGGTCCAACGGGAAACAATACTGGCTTGATGGAGCTCAAACGGTCGACTATAGTTGTGTTTTTGGTTGACCGTTTCTAAACCGTTTTAATTTAAAATTTATTGTCCATCATAATTTACCTTCTAACTATATCTAACTCATTTAATACATATCATCCGAATTATATTTAATGCATATCATCCACATTATGTTTCAATTCAAATTGTAGAAATGCAAATAATTTAATTATACTTCTACAATTACTTTTGTAATAAACTTAACTTACAACTCCTTACAATCGTACATTTACCAAACATAACTGACTTTTTGAAACATCTCCATACAACTCCTTACAGTTTCACCCTATCCTCACAGTTTCGAAGTAGAGATAACAAATAAGCCCTTAATCACCTATCAACCCTTAGGTTATTTTGTGATATTTTTATTTCAAGTTTTCAACAAGGAAATAAATTGGTGCCCTTCATTAAAGGGGAAATTGATACGAGTTGAGGGGGGTGGGGTCCACACATGCATTGTTGTTTAAGAAATAGATTTTGTGTGGGGTGTGGTTTTATAATGTTTTAATGTGACATAGAACAATCAAATACAATATATTTGAACGGCTCTTTGCGTTGCATGGTCTCCGAATATCCCAATTCCTCAACGAACTAACTTGTGATGATTATGAGATCTTTGCTCTGATTTTCTTCATCACTCCCTCAATTCCCAGATTTTTTCACTTCTCTCTCCTCTCCACAACCCTCCCAAAATATCGCTCTACCCAACTTGCTCTCTCTCTCTCTCTCTCTCTGTGCAGCTCCAATATCTCACATACCCACAAACCGAAACCATCACCAGAGACTCTCGCTCGCGTTTCATCATGAATGTGATACCCACAGAAGAGATTCACATTCCCCAAATCAACACTTTGGTAATCTGATCGAACCCATTTTTGCTTCTCTTTGTTTTTTTGGCATGATTGAGAAATGGGTATGGATTAGATCTCTTTGTTGGTTTGTTTAATCGTCGTTTTGTATCGAACCCATGTTTTGTTTTTCAAAATGATCGTTCAGTTCTCATTTTTTTTTGCATCAACTACAAAACCCTTTTAACCAATTTTGAATCAGTTTTTGCAGATTAGTTCAGCTGTAAAGTATGGTTCAATTCTTATACTTTTAGTAGTGTTGATGTCTTAACACTTCTTATAATTATCACTACTTTGATGATTATTACATTATCTGGATATGAATATTAAGTTAAAGCTATTATTTTTCATACAACGATGATATTTGAAGGATATGGTATTTGATGAGTCGGATTATGGTACTTGCTGCCAATTGCAGCCTTCCCTGCAAGCCAAGCTTTTGCCGGGAAATAATTACTACTATAATCCTTCCAAACCCACAACCAGATTGGAAAGGCTCTTGAGGGAAAGAGAGTTGAGGAAGTCCAACCGGTCTATCCATATAACCGACGAGGTAAGAAATACTGAAATATTTGGACATGAAGTTTTATTGAATGAGGGAGAAAAGTGGTGTGTTTCCAATGAGGAGGAGTCCCCGGAAAGTTTTGCGTCGGCAAGAGGATCAACGGATGGGTGTGAATGGCAAGATGGGCGGCCCTGCAAACAACGTTTATTAGTGGTAGCCAATAGGTTGCCGGTCTCTGCAATTAGAAAGGGAGAGGACTCTTGGCATCTTGAGATGAGCGTAGGGGGACTTGTCACTGCTCTCCTAGGTAACTGATGTCTGACATTACTTCTTTTATTGTCTTCATATGTGTCTTATTGTTTTTACATTTTTTTTTAATATTTGTGTTTGCATTACTTCAGTGAAATCATGATGATAATGATTACAATAATGTATTCCTTGTCTGTTAACTATTCTTTGAATGATTATGCTACAATTTTAAATTGACATTTCATTAGAGTGGTTATGTTGGTAAAGGCTTGAAAGAGTTTGAAGCTAGATGGATTGGCTGGGCTGGTGTAAATGTTACTGATGAAATTGGTCAAAAGGCACTAACGAAATCTTTAGCTGAAAAGGTGAGAGCTTGTTTCAACTTATAATAATTTCTATAAAATTTCTAATTGTAAACATGTCTTATGTAACCTTAAGTTATGATATTGATGCATAAATCTTGTTCTGTATACACGTGCCCATATGTGCACACACACAATACAAATGGTTCCCACCTTCTTTAACTGCTATTCTTGGCTGCAGAGGTGCATCCCAGTTTTTCTTGATGAACAGATTGTTCATCAGTATTACAATGGTTATTGTAACAACGTTTTGTGGCCGCTCTTCCATTATCTCGGGCTTCCGCAAGAAGACCGCCTTGCAGCCACCCATAGTTTCCAATCTCAATTTGATGCATATAAGAAGGCAAACCAAATGTTTGCTGATGTAGTATACCAACATTATGAAGAGGGCGACATTGTTTGGTGCCATGATTACCACTTGATGTTCCTGCCTAAATGCCTAAAAGAATACAACAGCGACATGAAGGTCGGTTGGTTTCTCCATACACCTTTTCCTTCCTCAGAAATACATAGGACCTTACCATCTCGATCGGAGTTATTGAGATCTGTTCTTGCTGCAGATTTAGTTGGGTATGATCTTCTCAACAATGCAATTTGAGCTTCTTATTTTTATTTTGCTATGTGATACTCCCCAAATTGTACATATGATGTGTTAATTTTGCAATTATTTCCACATCTAGGTAGGTAGTTTCATTTAGTGATTCCAGGGGATATGATGTGGCAAAACTTTTGTACTGGTGGTACCTAGGCCTAAGTACACTTTCTTCAAATTGTTCTTCTTTCATCGCCAACTTAAAAGGGACTAAAGAAAGGGAGAAAAGAGCTACAGATTTGATGTGTGAAACCTGGCTGTAGAACATTGCAATAGTGTTTTCCTTGAATGGGAGCCTAGCTGCTCAAACTTAAGTACAAAATAGGCAATAAGTGTACAAAGGGCACTTGTCAGCAGAGTGGTGTTTGATTGATATAAAATTATATTATTTGTAAAACTCGAGAACCATTGGATGTTTGACACCTCACTTTGTGCACCTAGTGTTTTCCCGGAATAACAACTCAAGTCCAAATTACCTTACCAAATTCAGCATAAGTGCCAGAGGGTATCAGGTGCAAAGAACTAAACATGAATTATCATATTTTGTTACCTGAAACTTTACTGTCATGCCTCTCATCAAAGCTCCAAGGCTAAGACCCAAAGTTTTGTTAGACATAATGAGTCCAATTTTTGAGTAAAATAAGTTTTGTTATGCCAATTTGTAACAGATGTTTTAAACTCCCAGTTTCTTTATTTGGCATACCTATATCACTTAAAGTTTTACTTTTGTAACATGATATATACCTTTGAGAAAAAAATTCTATCTTACTACTTTATCTTTGAGTCATTAATTGATGGATTTGTTTCTTTCCAGCTTCCACACTTATGATTATGCTAGACATTTTGTTAGTGCTTGTACTCGTATCCTTGGGATTGAGGGTACTCCTGAAGGAGTTGAGGATCAAGGAAAGCTAACTCGTGTGGCAGCGGTATATATAGCTGATCATTTCCTCTTATTTCTTTGTTTTCTGAACACCTGTTGATTATTTCTCCTGTTGTAAGGGTTTGTATTATATCTTCTTTTATTTATTTACGTGGCTCTCCTAAATTATCTCTTATGGTGGAAAACTAATTCTTATGTGTGAATTGAAACCACAGTTTCCTATTGGGATAGATTCTGATCGGTTCATTCAAGCTCTTGAACTGCCTCAAGTCCAAGAATACATGAAAGAACTGAAAGAAAGGTTTGCTGGCCGGAAGGTATGCACTTCTTGCTACGTATGAAAACCATTTGGTGAATTGCACCTGTAACTGTTCCTGTCTCTCTATAATCTCAAGTTAAGTTTTGTACGGCAGGCTTTTGGAATATGGTCCCCATAATTTTATATCTTATGCATGCTTAGCCGACTCCAACATAGTTGTTGTATGCTTATGCATCCTTCTCAAAGTCCTGATTTAAGACGGTCATATATAAATGTGAAAGTTATAAAGTTATTTTTTACCTTGACCATCTTTACTAAGTCTAGCCATATTGTTTTGTGAATACTGATTTTATATTTGGATACTGTATTGAAGCATTCCTCTTCCATGTGGTTCTACTGATTTGTTACAGTTCTCAACCGTCGCCTTTTTACCATGGACAGGTAATGTTGGGTGTTGATCGTCTCGATATGATTAAGGGAATTCCACAAAAGATTTTGGCATTTGAGAAGTTCCTAGAAGAAAATCCAGATTGGCGTGATAAAGTAGTATTGCTCCAAATTGCTGTGCCAACAAGGACAGATGTTCCTGACTGTATGTATCTTCTTAAACACATAATCATATCTTCATAGAACTGCTGTATCTTCATTCTTTCTATACTCATTTGATCTGTATATTGATTAACAAGGGTGAATTCAGTGGTGATACAGATCTTTTCATGATATATAATATGACCAGATACGTTAAATGTGGATGCAATTTTTTGACTTAAAAATGCATAGATTTTTCAATTTCCATAAGTATTTATAATTTTTCTTACAATAGTATTAACTTTTGACAGATCAAAAACTTACTAGCCAGGTTCATGAGATTGTTGGGCGCATCAATGGAAGATTCGGAACGCTCACTGCTGTTCCAATTCATCATCTGGTTTGTCATAACTCGTTTAACTTTAACGTCTTATTCTTATATACAACTATACTGATACAATAGATTGAACCATAGTTTTCATGGCTATACAAGGGAAAAAAACATTTGCATTCTGAATTTGCTATGCTCTCTTACATTCTTCAAAAGCTTTCTGGTCATTAGATTTTAAGGCCCGTGATAGAAAATATAATAGTTCAATATTGTGCACTATGGTATCGTTTGGACTGGGGAATCTAAAATACAATAGTTCTGAATATTGCCAAAATTTAAATTTTGCGAACGTAAATTTATAGATAGTTGAAAATATTATATTTGTTTACTTACAAGCAATTTTTAATATTGTGTTTTTGTGAAGATGCAATTATAAGTTTAGTTGAATTAGGAAATATATTGTTATTAGGAAAGTGTAGGTTAAATCCTAGTCGTTTATTTCCTATTTCTAGTATGAGCCTCTGCATAAAGGGGCCTATCTTATACTCACTCCGCCCCAAAATGAGTGTTTTTGTTTCTATTTTAAGAAAAAATTATGAAAAGTTAGCCAGCGTGGTATATTTACTCTTGTATCCTCATGATCATGTGTTAAATGGACACTTACTAACTCGTTATAAGGATATTATTAACTATTCATGCATAACTAACTTCCTAAAAAAAGGAAGAGAACACTCATTTTGGGACAAAAATTCATGTGAAATATGATACTCCTTTTGGGATGGAGGGAGTACATGTCAACACAAATTATTCACATCAATAAAATAAATTTCGCATGGTATCAAATCCTTTTGCTTCACTGTTTTGAGAGTCTCTTGAAGATTTCGTCATTTCGATGGCAACCTTGGGTTGCTTGACCGATAAATAATTCACTTTTCAAAATTTTCAATAATAATTTCTTTCTTCAATATTTCATTAACATTCTTGAAATTATTTCTTCTCATAATCTTTCATTGTTTTTTTTTCTTTGTATCCTCCTTACGCATGGTATGCTTGCATGTGTTGGAGAGTATCTAAAAAAGAAACCGTATTCTCGCCTCTTTCTTTTATTTAAAGTTTGTTTTACAAACTGAAGATGACATTAAAATTTGTGGCACTAACAAGTCAATGCGGTCTCCTCTAAAAGGACATTCTAGCCTTTAGAGAGAAAAAAAAGTCTTGGCAGCACTGGAAGGTCTGTTCCCGTAATAGCCAACCAATTTTTTTCGGAGCTTTCATTTGTTCGACCACATGCTAGTGGTCAGAAAGCGCTGGCTGGACGCCCTTTTTCATTAGAGCCACCGCCACCACACGCCTCACTCACTGGAGGAATCATTCTAGATTCTTATTTTCCATATCTACGTCATTGCAGGGCTTTGTTTTCGACTGCCTTTATCCTACTACTTCCAAAATGTAGTCCTTTAGTCATTAAGACACACTAAGTCCCCGTGTCTCTCATATGACGATACCACTAACAAAATGTATTCCATGTCATGAGGACACACTAAGTTCCTGAGTCTCTCATATGACCTTACTACCAAAACGTAGTCCTTGAGTCATGATGACACGCTAAAGAAATGGTCCCCAAGCCCCCAGCTTGACAAAACTACCAAATCGTAGCCTCTGAGTCATGAGATCACACATTGCTACAACCAATACATGCTACTAGAAAGAAAAAATTCAAGCTCTCGTGTTGATTTGGTTGACAAGCTCTAACTTGATGGGTAGAGTGAAGATGCAATTATAAGTTTAATAGAATTAGGAAATGTGTTAGTGAAATATGAAATATATTGTTATTAGGAAAGTGGCGGTTAAAACCTAGTCCTAGTTGATTTCCAATTTCTAGTTTGAATCTCTTACATAAATGGGTATATCTTATACTTGTTTACACAATTCATTCACACCGAGAATGTAAATTTAACAGTTTGGAATGCTGAAAGTAAGTTAACAAAATGTGACAAATAACATTTATACCATTTCTAAATGCTAAGTTCAGTAGGCACTTTGTCATGAAATTTTTTATTTCTCTAAGTGAAAAAAAAAATTTATTTAACCCTATAAAGCATAAAATATTAAGAACAAATAAACTATTTGCTGGTACAACACATCTCTCAGGAAAGTTAAGAATACCATCTATGAGATGCTATGCTCTTTTCAACTAACATGATTGATTTTGGATTATAAGAATTCTAATCTTCTATTTTCTCTCATATGGCCTATTTTAGCCAACACAGGAACATGAACTTTCCCATAAACTTTGTCACTTTTCCTTGCTGAATCGGCTTATCAAACAATACCTACTTGGAAAGTTTAGGAAGTGTTGAAAGCATGAAATTAGTTGTATTAAATTCCCTTGGCTTTGGCTCAATAACACGTAATGCCATTTATTGTGTTTTCCCTTGTCAAGTTTTTGGTGTAGTAGGTATGAGTAAACAAGCCAAGGCACTTTCTTTCTTGATGGTAGACTTTATTTAAATATGTTCACCGTCCAGAACAAGCCTTTCTTTTTGTAGAAGGTGACTTTCGGACTAAACCTTGAACTCCCAAAGCATCACAATTCACAAGCATTTAAAAAAAAATTCAGATATGTCCTGTCTATAGAATGTGGTCTTGAAACACGAATTTCATAATCTGTTTTCACTGGTAATGAAATTCTGTATTTTCATTTCTGTTTACTTGAGGAATCTAATGTGCTAAGCTGCAATTGGAATTTTTTTTCTATTATATACCATGAAGTCTATAGCAGCTCGTGCTTTGCGAACAATTTTTTTCCAGCTATTATCATGTTGTGGCTGCTGATACTGTTGAAGATTTCTAAAGCATTTTCTTCTTTATTTACAGGATCGATCTCTTGACTTTCATGCATTATGTGCTCTATATGCTGTCACTGGTATTCATTTTGTTGCAATGCTTAACTAATTGTTTTCGTTTGTATGGTTGATACTTCATCCTCAAGTCTTTCTGGCTTTCATTAGACAATTAGCTGACCACTAATGTTAAATCATATGGGACTAGAGTGAATTTTGGTCAATAGGAAACTTCTGTCATCCTAAAGCTTGAAAAATGTGCAAGTCGCTAGCATGTTTCTATTGTTATTTAATTGATAAATATTTCTCCAACTCTACGTTCTTTTCTTATATGTATAGTATAGTAATACATCCTTTATTTGTTATCATTATATGTATGTAATAGTTAGAAAAGAAGAGGTTCTTTTGATTCTTCTGGTATGCTAGCTTTGCACTACAAGCATATTGAATTTAGAATAAAAGCAATCAGTGAGTAATCAAATGAATCCTCATAACTATTAGTCCACATCTTCTAGACAGAAATTACTGGACACTACACAACAGCTTACAGTATATCTTAAGGTATCCACTGCACTAATTGATTACCCTCCTTCACACTCAAGAATATAAAAATCAAATCACAGGACTTGCTGAAATTATGGTGTTATGGTGAAATTGATCCATGCAGTTTGTATTTGTGGGTAGGGTACAACTAGCAAGTTAACATCAAAGATGTTTTTCTTGCAATCATATTTACTTTGTTGCATGAGAGGCTATCTTGGTATTAAAATTAATGATGTTCACTTTTGTGGTTCTGTTGTTACTTAGATGTGGCACTTGTTACTTCTCTAAGAGATGGAATGAATCTTGTGAGCTATGAGTTTGTTGCCTGCCAAGCTTCAAAGAAAGGGGTTCTCATTCTGAGTGAGGTAACTACAATTTTATTACAGATCACCGATTTTTCATTTACTGTGCAGTATAGTATTTGTGCTGCTAATTTACCTTTATATCCTAATTTAGTCTATAGTAATTTTATGAATTCTTGAACCGCCTCATTTCTTTCCTAACTCCCATCCATCACCTGAGTTTGTATCATATGATCTCGCTTGCTTACTTGGAAAGCATCCTTGGACAATTCTTCAGAAATCTATCCCTTCAATGAATTAATCCTTAGGCCCGTCTTGCATGTCCTATGTATTCTCATCCAAGAGTTTACTCTTCTGAAAGGGCCACCTCGTCATCAGAGCCATCTTCTTTCTTCTTGACCACCTGGCCTGCTTGGTCAAGCTTATTTCCAAGCTTTAGCCTACTCACTGATCTCATCTCACAATGTACATGTAGGTTTTGGATTTGTGATTTATATTCTAAAAATTGCTGTTCTATTCTTACTCCGGTGTAGGAAGTCCACATGTTAACGAAGGGGTCATGGGTCCTCATTTGTCAATAAACCTTACTGTATCTGGATGATCTGTGATGGTGCTTATTCCATTCTCTTTGTTGCACAGTTTGGTTCAATTTTGGTCTCAAGTACACGTGGTACTCTTGGGTTTGATGGTTAACCTTTTCAGCTATGTTAGTATATGACACTTTCTTTTTCAATCAGTCTACAAAATAACAAATTTTTCTTAGAGGCATATTAGATGATAAACATTAATTAAATACAATTTCTCTCAATTTTACAATTTGATTCTAGTTTGCAGGTGCAGCACAATCTCTTGGTGCTGGGGCTGTCTTGGTAAACCCTTGGAACATCACCGAAGTTGCTGCCTCTATTGGTTATGCTTTAAATATGCCAGCAGACGAAAGAGAAAAACGACACCAGCACAACTTTGTCCATGTGACTTCTCACACATCCCAGGAATGGGCTGTGACGTTTGTAAGGTGTAGATGGTTGTAGAACTACAATATCCTTTTCTGCCCATATTTTTTTTCATGATCTGTTAACATTGGCCAGTTATTTGTGCCTTTTCTTTTACTGCAATGGTTTTGTTTTGCACTGTGTTTTCTTCTACTTCTGTTCTGATTCTGAAATTTTCATTGGTACAGTGAACTCAATGATACTGTTGTAGAAGCCCAACTAAGGACAAGGCAAATTCCACCTCTACTTCCCACTACAGTTGCAATTGATCAATATAGGAAATCCAATAATCGACTGCTTATACTCGTATGCTCCTTTTGTCACTAGTATGTTGTTGATATTTGTGATCGTTCGCAGATTTAATACAACACACCTTGTCAGATGTGCAGAGAGTGCAGTTACACACTTATAGTTTGTTTCTTTTTTAGTTGTGGTTGGGCACTGATATAAACTCTGTAGCTTTAGTGTCATGTGCAATTGCAAATAGTCTATATTCTTTATTAGATCATCGTGATAATCATTCAATTATTGTGCTTTCATATCACAGGGCTTTAATTCAACACTAACGGAACAATCAGATTCCCCAGGGAGAAGAGGCGGTCAAATTATTGATTTGGAGGTTAAGCTGCGCCCAGATTTAAAAGAAACCTTGAAAAAGCTTTGCAATGATCCAAAGACGACTGTTGTAGTCCTCAGTGGAAGTAACCGAAATGTTCTGGACAATGTACTCTATTTTGTTTCTGCTGTTATCGTCATTTGGCTTTTTTCCCTTTCAAATGTTGCATCCGAATAAACCACTTTTGCAGAACTTTGGTGAATACAACATGTGGTTAGCAGCAGAACACGGAATGTTCGTGCGTCATACAACAGGAGAATGGATGACAACAATGCCAGAAAATCTGAACATGGATTGGGTTGACAGTGTAAAGGTATGCGCATTACCTTGAGTGATATTCGGTTAATTAAGCTTTTGGGTTGGAGCAAAGTTTAACACGGTAGCAGAGCTTGTTTTGATCCAAGCCTGGGCCCGTTTATGTTGCCTCCCTCTATGTTCTCTAGCCCGCCTGCAGATGGACATGCCTGCAGCGGCCCGCGTGTGGAAGTAAAATACCTACACGTGAGGGGAGTGCGGATTTGAAAGGCCTTCGATTGTGCACATGTCGAGCCAACCGTAAAAAGAAAAATGTGAGGCTCGCACATGAATAGGGAGTGTTGAAGTGGGTGAAATAAGTCCCACATTTGATAAATATGAAAGAAATGAGCTATAAAGTGAAACCCTAGTAACAAAGTTGGCATTTTTCTAGTGGAATACCAAACCATTATATGTAGTCCAAATATTAAAATTTAACGGTTACGATAAATATCTGATGCTTGTTTGCTTTTCAGCATGTTTTCGAGTATTTTACTGAAAGAACACCTCGATCTCATTTTGAGGTTCGTGAAACTTCACTTGTATGGAATTACAAGTACGCAGGTGATCTTACTTCCGTACTTGTAATAGTTCATCTGATGTTCATTTTACCGCCATTTACTGATATGTTTCATGTTTCTAGATGTTGATTTTGGAAAGCTTCAGGCGAAAGACATGTTGCTACATCTATGGACTGGTCCGATTTCTAATGCATCCCTCGATGTTGTCCAAGGCAGTCGATCTGTTGAGGTTCGAGCTGTGGGCGTTACAAAGGTACATAAATATTGCTTATCATGCAAGTGTTCATCTTTCAAGAACCAGCCAGAGAGTATTATATTTGGCTTCCAAAATAAACCCTGTCGTGTTTATACAGGGTGCAGCAGTTGATCGGATTTTGGGAGAAATCGTTCACTTCAAAGGGATGACTGAACCCATTGATTATGTCCTATGCCTTGGCCACTTTTTAGGGAAGGTACGTTTCATTCGTTTTAGGGAACTTAAATACCTCGCAGCATATAAACTAGTAGTTAATGTATACATCATATTTCATTGGATTCTAAATGTCGTATGAAAACGTTCATTTATGCGTTAAAACTGTGGAAGCAAAGAATGTTATGTTTGGATTTGTTGGTTCAGGACGAAGACATCTACACGTTTTTCGAACCAGAGCTTCCTCCTGATTCACCACCCGCAACAAGAACCAAGTTAGCCAGTCAGCAGGCGAACACGTCTGCATTCAGGTTTATACGCAGCCAGAGTTGGTCAAAGTCGCCTCGCTGCAAGAACCAACGCCCATTGACACCTTCTGATCTGAAACCAAGCAATCACAATAGTCCTAGAAATTCATGGATCCCCGCAACGCCCACTAAAATGTCACTGGAAGAGGGCTCTTCGGTGCTTGATCTCAAGAGCGAGGACTACTTCTCGTGTGCTGTTGGACGGAAAAGATCCAAGGCTCGATATCTACTTGGATCATCGGATGATGTTGTCGCATTTTTGAAGGAAATGGCAGAGTTGTAGATGATTTATCGGCTTTCGGTTCCATTTGTATAACTTTGAGTTTCTGCAATCGAAGTAGTAGGATGGATATATCAGTTATATAGCCAGAATTAAACTATATATCAACATTCAATCCCAATTCTTTCATTGGAACAATTTGAAAATGTCAAGAAGAAATTGCAATAGATGTCAATACAGATTCTGATTTTTTAATAAATAAGAATTTCTGAATATAACATTATGTTTACTTGAATGGATGATAAATTAGTTTTAAATGTGTGAATGCCTAGAAACATCTCAAGAGACAAAGATAGCACATTATTTAAAATTAAAGAGTAATTATATTTTCTTGTAATTTTGTCCACAAACAGATAAGTAATCAATTTAAAAATCTACTACACATACCTCCTATTTGTCAACAATTAACTATCTTAAGCTTTAAAATTCAAGTTTTGTTCTCTATAATGACCTATTATAACCTTCACTTAATCTAAAATTTTCAAATAATGGTATCAATATGAATTTGTGAAGAAAAATTAATTAGTTTCCCTATGTGCTTGTATTATAACAAAGTTAATGACTTCTTATTATTCTATTTTAGAGATATTCCCTATGTGCACATATTATAACAAAGTTAATGACTTCTTATTATGGTACTAGTTGAAATACTCGTGTTTTGCTCGTGAATTGCACGGGTTGATAAACAACTATTATACTTCTTACTATTGTACTTGTTGAAACACTTGGGCTTTGCACGTGCATTGCATGGATGGTAGACAACTGTTATAATACGTAGATATTGATGTAAGTTGATATAGATTTGAGTTTTAAATAAAATGATCAGTGTTAGGATGTTGACGAGAGTCTGGTATCCTTACAATTACGATTATGGAGCAACCCACGAGAACATGGCCATAAAGAAACACATATATCTTGTCCAGCCCATTCATCATGCTTTACCATATTATGGATCTTGTTTTTCCTTCCTTGTTTCTTCATCAATCTCAACAAAAAATTCTTAAACATGAACAATAATAAAAATTGTTAAACAAAATAAAAATTTGAGTATGAATAAAAATAGAA